>JAQFXZ010000653.1:0-16947 GCA_034694025.1 Ceratophysella scotica | reverse complement strand
CTCACACGTGCTGGAAAGTGCTGAAGTGTGTTTTGCTTGAAGAGCTTGGAAAAGAGACCTTGGGAATGATAACGACATCCAGGTGGAAGATGGTAAGCATAGTGAAGACTCCAACGTCCAGTCTTCATATTGGGACAAATTATGACGTGACGACCAATGTCGTTCGAGTAGTACGAAAGGTCGGCCAGTTCGTATTCATCTGAACCTAGAATTCAGAAAAATGGACAAGTTGTTATAGGCTTGACGTGACGATCACCAGCAATCTGGAGTGGCATATTATACCGATATTGAGCAGAACTTTTATTTTGCGGCGTAAGGTTTTTTTTGCCTAAAATCTGCGTGGGCCAGTAGTAAGTTGATCAAAAAGACTCTAGATGCGATACAGAACGGTTAGATTGACGTTATTTTCTAAACAGCGCTAAAATACTGAATTTTTTTTTTACAAAAACGGTGTACGTATTTTATAGGCAAGGTTGTGAAGACCACAATATTTCATTGGTGTGTTCATAGGTTGGTTTATAAGTTTTGCCTCGAGTTATCTCGAGGCAATTCTCGAGTTATATTGTAGCTTCTGTCTACTAATAATATAAGCAGCATATTGAACTTTCAAATTTCGGACGCGTCTTGAAACGAAAACGAGTGCAATGCAAAGCGACTCACTATGAACAGAAATGGTGAAGGAGCATCGAGCCTTATTTGCCTCTGCATCTCCAGCAATGTAGCTAATATGATGAGTTCCGCGTGACAGGAGATGACCTGGTGAGTGAGTTTGCTGAACATAATGAAGCTGGACATTGTCACTAAACTTGGGCTCGGACCACCAGACTTCTCGAGAACTCTCTCCATTGCTCAGTCGGATTTCGAAGGACGTGGGACACCCTTGGACTCGAGGAGCTTCCCGATCTAGGAACGAACAAGAAAAAGAAACATTACACGAACTCCGACAACCCAACCTCATCGTTTAGTCTTTCAAATATGGACAGTTATAAGTTCTCAGATTTATGCTCATCGTTTTTCATGTACCTTATCTCTCGTTAACATGCTTCATTCCGCACCCGAAACTGATACTATCCTGCACCTGCCCCTCTCCATATCAAATGTCACATTTCCGACAAGCTGAGTGAAAAGCCAATGTAAGTTTGTTTGAAGGCTTATTATTTGAAAATACAATAGCAAAAGCAACATGAAAAGCTACCTGAAGTCAGTTAGAATGATCGCGCGAGGGTTCTTTCGTTAAGTTTCGTTTTGTCAGATCAGAGCCAATATGGGATGTTATTAGCCAGTTTAGGAAATGTCAAGCGTATTCCACACAGCCAAACGCTTTTTTCTGCACTTAATTGGTATTTTAAAAAACTATGTCTTTCGGTGAACATTAAATTATTAGCATGAGGTATTCAATTTGCTTCAATTTGAATATTTTTTTTTGAGTTTACATTTAAGCGTAGAGAAAGGCTATTAGCTGTACAGTATGCGCTATGCATTTCATAACCTTGTATTAACATTAACAAGCAAGCCATTTTACAAACTGGCTCAAATGAAGAGAAATGTAAAATAGACTAAATTAACCTAGATAGAACCCTTCAGTATAGGAATTTAGTTTTCACCACAGAGATCACATTATATTTCTTTATATTGGAAATTAGACGTGTAGAAATGGGATTGATTGCGATTGGTATACGCTTGACATTTTCCAAACTGGCTAGCCAATTTATTAACTAGAACATGACATCCCATACTTTGAACCATTTCATTTGATTTCGTCCCTGTTAAAGACATCTTAAAATTTCGAATCTGTCGCCATGCCCGTGCATGTTTAAGCCTTGTGAAATGACCCACTCGATGAGGTCAACCACTTGTCCCAGCAAAGGCAGTAGTGCAACAGATGCAACAGTTTGGAACAGATGGCTCATTGAAAAGCATCAAATAATACAAAAATTAAATACGGATTAATTTAAAGGCATTTAACCCTGGACAAGAGGAGTCCTTTAGAGGTAGATCAATTTTTTTTTTAATATCACTTGCTCACTTGCAGATGTTTACATTTAAAACTAGCCCATAATTTGATATTTCTCTCTTGGAATTTCCGTATTTAAATTATATATAATATCTGTCCATTAACTGCAACTCGTACAATTGGTCGGCCTCACGCACGCAGCATTCCAAACATGAAACATGATCCATATGCTCCATACCGAAGCTTCACCCGCATAGCGTTAAATTCAAAATGTCGCCAACCAAAACTGCCGACATGAGCATAATCTGACACAATGCACATATTCGAGCTGTCTGGCATGGCATAAGTAGGTACCGAAGACATATTTTGAAATCCTACATGGGTACAGTACATCTACAGTGTAATGCTTTCTTATGACTAACCACACGTCGAATTATATCGCATATTTCGGCAAAACCTAACCTTAGTAGAAATGACAAGTTGTTTCTGCCATAGGAAAAGCATTGCACTATACTAATTGTCATGTACGATGTCAAAATATTTGTACCGGTGGCACCTCTACTATTTTCTAAAGTGCGCCCACGTAAATATATATATATATATTGTAAGCTCAACTTACCCACAACATGTATTTTAAAATGACAAGTGGCCGTGTCATTGGACACGGGACTCCGGGCGGTGAAGGAAACTTGGGTGACACCCGCAGGAACTTCCCATTCCAGATTCTTAGCCCAGGGTGGGTCAGCTTCCACATACCTGGAATGGAAGGAGCCAGAATATTTTATTATGTCAGTCACTTCGGAATTGGGAAAAGTTCAAGTCTAAAGGAAGAAAGGATATAAACGACCACTCAGGCTCAGTAATTGGCATCAGATTGCTTCTGTCTTCATGCGATCCTCCGGCACGCTACACACTACGACAAGTACAATCGCCAAACAGGGTATTAAAGTAATTTGGAGAAGAAGAGGCAGGTGGACCAGGTTAGGATTAGGAAGTCCCAGTGCTACTCAAAAGGCGTTAGTTAGTCATTAAATTAGGCATAAGCGGTAAGCGGTGGTTGTTCATCGAAATATTCGTTTAAAGGGTTGGTTAATTCATTTTGATGGTGAGCTCTTTGGCGGAAGCGTGACGAAATCGTTAGTGCTCAAAATCTTAGACTATAGAAACAAGTGAAATCTTTAGTAATACTAAATATAAGTCAAATTGAATAAATTTTGGAGATATGTGTTAATGGAATGTTGGAAAACCTATTGTGTTTTGAATATATAAATACTACTTTTGCGAATTAGTCTTTCACCAACGCTAGCTTCATATCTGCAAAAAACATTCCTATTCGAACAAAATTTAGCTTTTTTTAGTTTTTACAAGCCTGATTGACGACTCTTGAACGTTTTCGCCATTTTGAATAAGTGAAAATATGGCAAGTACTGATTTCTTGTCAAAAGATCGATTGTGAGGAGTAACAAAACAAGAGCTTCTCACACCAAACCTTGAATGATTTTACACAAGCATCCGAGAATCCTATGAAGAGGAACAGGCGTGCAAATCGTATTTGCCAAGAATCATCGCGCACATTTCATTGAGACGAAGCATAATCGCAGCCAGAGATCATAGTGACACATTTCATCGCAGCAAGAGATCATAGTGACAAAAATAAAATGCAAAACGGAAACATCGTTAAAGAAAGTTTTAACATACTAGGCTTTCTAGACCAACCTTTATTTTAAACTATAATTTATTAACAATGCTGCCGATTTTAATTTTACTTTTGTCACTATGATCTTTCGCTGCGATGAAAAAATGTGTGCGCAATGAATGTTTACCAAGAAAGCCGTTACAAATACTTACCTGAACCAATCCATATTAGCTTGGGGCTGTGGGATCTTAGCATAAGCCGAAGCCTGCCCCGGTTTCAGATCCACGACAACATCAGACGGACAATGAATGTAGGGTCTTGGCGTGGGCGGAAGTCGGATGCAAGCAGGGTTGTCTTCAGGAAACCAACGCAGCCCTTTGGAACAAGTTCGAATCTTCCCATTCTTCGGATAAAATCCAGAAGAACAGAGGACGAGACACTGCGTGCTCAACGGTACACCTTCCTGAACACAAGATTCCGGGAAAACAGATCCATTTTCCGGTTCTGCTAGTTTGGTACAGTGAGATGCAATACACGGAGCAGTTGCTGGAGTATGGAGCAATTCCCTTGGAGTCCAGTTTCCATCAGGTCCACAGGTGATTTGGTCAGGTTTGACCCCTTCCACTTCCGCTCTGGTCACAATATCATAACGAACCACTTGGTAAGCCTGTGGCTCCGTATTGAGATATTCATACTCGTTTCGACTTCCGGTTTGTTGCTGTGAAGCCAATTCGTAGCCAGGAAGACAACGGAGTTTACACTGAGTTCCGAGTTCAGGTCGTTCATTGAACCCTACGTCCTTCCCATCGAGCTGGACACAGTCCCAAGTTGCGAACTGAGATACTGTAGGAGGCTCATCACAATACTTGGCTACTTAGGAATGTGAGAGAAGGAAAGAAACAAAAAGAGAGCGGTATCAACATCTTCATCAATTTGAATTGGCTTTTGTTCAAGAGCTTTATTCCTGTATCATCCACTAATCTTTACTACAGAGAAGGAGTCTATAAGCTTGGTTGTAGTTCTACAAGAAGGCGTGTGTAATAAAATGATTCCGTAACAATTGAAGAAATAAAAAAACAAGTTTTTGAATTAAAGAGGTCATAAATAGTATGTCATGCAGAGTTTGGAATAGGTGCAGAGCTGCGTGTAGGTTGTTGAACAGAAATACTCATGTCCGGGTAGATTGTTCTAGTTTCTGGTGGTTGCGCACTCAGAGTGCTGAAGGTTGTGCGCATGTGCAACGCATGTGTATATATTTTTTTTTAAACCGCAACTTTTGCTATGCATTGTGTCAGCGCTTCATTTAATTAATTGTTTCTTAATATTCAGCATATTTATATCTAAATAGTAAGTATCAATTTTATACGTTCTTTATTTTTTTTTGCCAATTTAGTAGCTAGCATTGCGCTTCTGCTCAGCCAAAAAGTCAAACGCTAACCAAACTGATTTTTGCCAACTTAGTGATGCACACAGCACAATTTAAAAGCTAATTCTGCCGATAGAAAGATGGAAAACTGAAATTACTGTTTCAACAATCCCAGGCAGCTCTGCATAACAGGAAAATATTGAATTACTGAGACAAAGCGAAGGTGACAATTTTACAGAGGATCCTTAAAGAATAAAGTGAAAAGTAGTGGGACCTTTGCACGTTCTCTCGTCGTCTTCAAGACGATATCCCTTCTTGCAGGCACAGTCATGACCTCCCGGTCGATTCACACACTTCTGGTCACAACCGCCATTCTCCAGCTCACACTCGTTGATGTCCCGACAGGTCGTTTCGTTGAGGAGCTCGTAACCAGGTCGACAAGAGCAGAACCGAAAGGACCCTGACGGTATACAAAGATGGTCACAACCGCCATTCTCCACAGTGCAATCCTCGTGTTCCACACAGATCTGCGGATTCTCAACATCCGGTTCTGAGCCAGGTGGACATTCTACTCCTGTGTTCAGAATTCCAGGATTTGAGGCTTCGAGAAGGTTTTCAATAGTCGGGATTCCGTCTTCGGGTGAGCAGGTCTTATAATCAGTCGTGGAAAGAATGTATCCCTTGGGACAGGAGCAGAAAGCAGTTCCAAAAGTGTTGATGCACGTGTGACTGCAGCCAAACCGTGTTTCTTCTTCACATTCGTTCACGTCTTCGCAGGAGTGCTAGAAATGAAGGATTTACATAAGATTTGATTTAAGAAATCACAAGATTCTATTTCAAGCGAGGAATTCAATATTTCAATCAATTGAGTTAAGATTTACGACAGTTGATCGCTTGTCATGTCTGAATAAGGAAGAGTTTGTTTCCGTACAAGATTTAAAGTTATTGCAATAGTTTGAATGTTGAATGACAATACCAAATGATCAATGCTATCCATTTCCCAATAGTATCTTAGACTTTAAGCGTTCCATATTCCATGTTTTGTACAAATTGGGTTTGAGTTTGCTTGTGCATCTCGCAACTCGCAGCGAGTTTCGTCTTTCAGTTTGTTAATTTGACAGAAATTACAAATGAAAAAATCTAATTCAAAACGTAGGAGAGCTAGTTATAGTTTCTGAGGGCTTAGTGTTTCCATCAGCTCAGGAAGAACAATGGTTCAGCGTAAACCCTTATGATAGTCGTCAGGTTTTAACGAGACCCGACGAACATGCACGTAGTCATCCAGGACTTGACCACAAGTGAATACAGGTAGTAGATGAGGTTTGCGCTTACGGTATTAGGTACTATCTGGTATTCAGGGCTAAATCTATAAAATGCTAAGGTCGTTCTGTTCTGCATCGAGTTTATGTTTACGTATATTCGACGTTGTACGAGTACGACGTGTCGTACTCGTACAGCCGACGTATTGTTCTTGGCCTTATTCCTTGCGAGCGTAAGACAGTTTGCTTAATTTCTGACCAAATCAGGATGCGTGTACAAGAATTCTGTTCTTTGGCCTCACTTGGATTCTATGCATACAGTTAGGCCAAACAAGGAACATACGAGCACTGAAGTATGAATGCTAGCAGCGTTCGGGCCTCAGGACCCGGGTCCAAGGGTTTCGGTCGTTTCTTCAATATAAAAAAAAGAGAGCTCAAAGAAAATAGAACAAACCGTGAATTACTCGTATATGCAATGAGCTTAGTAATCTACTGTTTGTGTTCTTTTCGTTAAGGGCTCTTTATTTTGTATCCTATAAATGCCCGAACCCCTTGCCGCAACAACTAACTTGATACCTTGAGACTGCTACTACTGCTTTTGCTTTGTCACCAGGTTTGTAGACATCAAGGTCAAGCGAGCATGGAAAATAACTGAGTTATCTACTGACCTCAACTATCTACAGCATTTTAATGCGTTATTTTCAATAACTAGGCCTTAGGTCATTCAGGGTTTCAACACCGGTTCAATAGTATTCGGAGGATGTGGAGGACGTAGAAAGTTCCCAAAAGTTTCTAAAGACCTGTTTCGTTTAAACCCCAATCCTTGTTAAAAGCCTGACGCATAGAAAACAGATGCTGTCTGGAGAAGAGAGGTCAGAGAGGTTTCGATCTACCTATAAACATTCTCCTGTTAACAAAATGCTGGCCTCAATTTGATTCCTCAAACCAAACAAACAACTGACAACTGACAACGGACTATAGGAGAATTGATTGAGATAGGTATTACTTTACTACATAATGTAGTACCAGTATTACCCATGCATATTATATTGAAGAAACGAATCGAAACTCTTGAACCATGACCTTGAGGCCCGACGCAACAGACAACAGGTATCATGCAACTTTAGAGGAAGAGAACCATGAGACAGATCAGATCATGTCTGAAGTTGAAGAGGGAGAGGTCAGAAGAGGTTTCTAGAGACCAGCGCAGAGGTATTCAAAGCCCAGGCGCAGATTACAAGAGTCAAGACATTTACCTCCGCATCTCAAGGTCAAGTGACTTGGAACGAGTAAAATCATAAATGAAGTAAACTTAAATTCATAACTCCGAATGAATTCTTTTGTTTGTTAATGAATGTTACCTTTTCACCTTCTGCTTGTTCTTCTCGCTATTCAAGTCAAATCTACAATGCGCGATGAATTAGCTTTCTTGACTACTTGCATTACATCATCTAGGATGCTAATTGAGATTTACATTGATGATTGTAAGTTAGTGGTAATTTGGAATCAATTGGATTGAGTCAGGTGTGAGGTCAGCAGGAGTCGGAGTTGAAGATACCATTATCTTGAGAATTCCAAGTTGAATTCAAACCTTGGCTCCAGTCTCCAGTACACCCATGTATGTCCGGATGAGAGAATCAGAGCAGAGAACATTGCGTTAGTTTCTTAGAAATCCGAATCGAACCTACCCGATATCTCTCAACGGCTAACTCACATGCTGCTTGTGTTACACATTAGCACAGAAGCGTTCTATACAGGTGTATAGTTTCGGTCGTCCACCCTGAAACAGTCTGAAGTTGGTTCATGAGGCTCTAAAATTTCCTATTTGTCTTACAGCTGCCCTGTGGTAAGGAGCATCTAGCTCCGGTTCTGGAGTTGGGCAGTCCGGGGTTCGAATCCCGTCTGCCTAGCTGTAGAACCAACCTGTAAACATAACTCGGGCAAAGAGACTTGGACGGGAACTCTCAGCACAAGCTAATGCTCTCTGGTGTGGGGTTTGGGCTTGTACTGAGGAGGGAGAAAAGAATAGAGTTCGGAATCGGGTTTAGAGTAGGAGCTCCGTATGTGGAACTTTGTAACCGAGCACTGTGTTTACAGGTGGCAGCGGACAAACCTTTTTTGTCAAATATTCATGGGAATATTCACAATAAGCCAGGAAACGAGGGAATAGAAAGGATGAAGTGTAGAAATTATTTTTAATCACTAAAATCTCTTGCAACGTATGAAATAAGTATGCAACTTAAAATTTTGAATGCATGCACAAGCCATCATTACCTAAAATCGATACGACAGATTAGTTCAAGTCCTTGTTTAAATGTCCAAGCTTAAACATGGAAGTTGAAACACATGATTTGGGTTTTGTGGGTGACTAATTTAATTTTTCTGGTTTCAAAATAATTTCAAATCGTAATCTGGCTCGATTTACTACGTGAGATCGCAATATTCACACACTACAGACAGATCTGTAATAAATGATGTGATTCCATCCAAAACTTATAATTTAATAAAACCTTGAAAATTCTGGTCGACTATAAATGCATAAAATACGTACCTATTTGTTTTGCACACTTTTACCATATTTTTAAAACAATGGCAATGGCTGTGCCAATAATATCCGTTTGATTGATTGATCGATTTGAAACAATATTAACTCATTTGACCAAAATGTATTTATTTCTCGAAAAATGTGTTTAAAATATTTGAGCTTATCGACGACAAAATTTGACACTAGTAGATTTAGAATACTGGAACGACTAGTTTCACCGCGTTTTGGCAAAAAAAAATGACTGACTTAAATTTTTAGTGTATGTAGGTACTATACAGGAGGACTCAGCTAAAATGATCTAAATGTTCTCTGTTTGGTGACTCGTAAATTGACCAGAACTGAAATATGAATCGTTAATCCTCGACCATCTACTAAATACCCACGACTTAGTTACAGTTCCTGGAGGCACATATTTTCGTTTTGCGGTCTTTATGATTCGGATTTTTTGGTGCGGATTTTAGTGTTGCAGATTCTATGTAGCGGATTTATCCCTGCATTTTTTATGACGTGCGTGCTACAAATTTTTATGTTGTGGTTTCTGTGCTGCGGTTGACAAGTGGCGATTTTTATGTTGTGGTTTTTAGATTGCGATTTTTATTATTGCGTCTTCTAAGCAGCGGTTTCTATGATGTGGGCTTCAGGTTGGGGTTCTAGCGTAGCGGTATTTACGATGCGGTTTATAGGTACTTAGTGGTTTTCATGTTGTGGTATTCGGTGGTTTATATGGTTCGGTTGTTCTGATGTAGCTGTTGATGATGCGATTTTAATGTATTTTAGCGGTTCGGCTTATATATTGCGGATTTAGCTTGCGGTCTCTTTGTGGTTTATATGTTGTGGCTTTTGTGTTGTGGTCTTTGTGGATTACATACATGTTATAGCTTTTATGTTGTGGCTTTTGTGTTGTGGTCTTTGTGGATTATATACAATGTTATGGCTTTTATGTTGTGATCTTTGTGGTTTTATATATTGGGGTTTTTTGTGGTTTAGATGTTGTGGCTTTTATGTTGTGGCCATTGTGGTTTACATGTTGTGGCTTATATGCTGTGGTTTTTATGTTGTGGCATATATGTTGTGGCATATATGTTGTGGTTTTTATGCTGTGGCTTATATGTGGTGTGGTTTTTAATCCACTCGTGTCTTAAATGTCTACGTATAAAAAGTCCACCTACTTTGTCTGTAGAAAGCTTGGTTCCTGGAATCCGTTCACAGCTACAAGTGTACGCTCCAATGGTGTTCGTACAGGAGTCCTGGCATGGCCCATGTCCATTTCGAAGAAGACACTCGTTCCGGTCAATACAATTCTTCCCATCCGGTCCCACCTGAAATCCTGACGGACAGAAGCATTGGAAAGAGCCTGGTTTGTTGTAGCAAATTCCAGAACAACCTCCATTTCCCGTAAGACACTCGTCAACGTCAACACAGGTTCCATTCAGCATTTCGTAACCCGCGTAGCAGGAACAGAGAACCGGCGCCCCGTCCCGATTCGCATCCACCGAACAGATTTGCTCACATTTACCACACTCCGTCTCATGAATACTTCCTGCCGAGCAAAAAAAATGAAGTTATGCACTCAAAACTCAGACTGTCATCTTGTCAAAATCCAGAAATAAGAGGGAAAATGCTTATAAATAGTTGCATAATCTCTGGAGTCTGGAGCGAGACACAGAAGAACGAGGATGAATGACGCCTATGCGGAATCTCTGCCTCAGAAAATTGGGTTTGGGAAAAGTTTGTGTTCAAATGTTGAAACCATGTAATTTTCACCTGATTAATCATCTCAGAAACAAGATTCAACCCTAACATGTTCACACTTTCCTCCATTATTTAATAGGCTTCAGTCTCCATTCCCATAATCAGCCTTAACTCATAAATATCCAAGGACCGACTACAAAAATAGACTTTGTTTGGTACTCTTAAAACAGGGAAATAATGCTCAATCTTTGGAAACCTTTGGGAAGACAAACAGGTGTGGGTCCCACCCATTTGTTACGTGAGCAGAACATTCGATCGGCTGATTCAGGTGGAAAAGTAAATCCGTCGTTGCACTCGTACAGGACCATGGCGTAACGGTTCTGGCGGCCGGACCGATTCCGTCGTCTGAATAAAAAGAAAACAAAAGAATCAAAATATATTAGTGAAGGGCTTAGGGACTATTAAGTCTCTGTCTCCTCTGTCACAATGACGTCTCTCCAGCTTTCTTGTCAGGGAGAGTGGGGAATTAGATGATCTGACCCTAATGTATTCCTTTGATGACGTACCTCCAGGAACTGGTTACAAAAAGGAAACATAAAGCCGCGGCTATTTCGTAGATGCGTGGATCAAGTTACGTATTTCATTGAGATTTAGATTTAGATTTCGGTTGCGTAAAATTTTTGTTTTAGAATGGTGTCCTTCAAAGTTACTCAAAGGTCAACAAAGCCAAACAATTTGAATGATTTGAAAAGGGTTCAATCTATAATTTAATCTTAAATCATCCATTTTAAATGACAATAACTAAATCATTCAAATTACAAATCTGAAGTATGCATACGGGATAAGGATATGCGGCCATATTCATCGATATTCGCCATTTATATGACAAAACTCTATATTTTAGAAGAACTTTCTCTTCAAAAAATTTTAAATGACATGTAAAATCATAGAAATCGTAAAACCATTGATTTGAATTTGAACGTGATAGACTAAATCGCCAATTTCCAAACAAATATCTAGAGATTTAGGGAGCATCATACCTGGTGTATCTGAAAACATGTGCATTGGTCACCGGCGGAGCAGGAAGATTCCTGCCAGCCCTCCTCATGCAAGTTGAATCAAATTTTGAAAAATCTAGTCGGAAATGCCGAAGAAATTTGAGAAGTCTCAAATTTCTGCGTTGACCACCTGAATGCCGAATTTTCGAGTCTTCCTGGGATGAGCCCTGTTCAGCGGAATTCCGATTTCTTAAATTCAGTCGACCATTCTGTCCAAAAGTCGCCGCAGCCTGGTCTCGAGCTCGAGCTGTCAATAGAGTCGTCAACGTGGTCGTGCTGGGGCTCGTGGAGGGGAATACAGGAATTTCATTTTCCGTTGTTGAACTCGCATCTCCTGTTCAATCGGAACAAGAAACAAGTACATTAAGTAAAGAAATGCTGTGAAATTCAAATGTGAAGAGTGAAAGGGTTATTTCATTCATTTTTGAAATATTTCGAATGACAACATGTTGGCTGATGGTCAATTCTTTGGAAATATTAAACGGTTTGAATACTTATTTTTTTATGTTAAATCATTTCATACTTTATGTTATTTTAAGTTTTTTATTACAGTCATTTATTCAATTTATTCATTCATTCGGTAACTAAGCTTTTTTTTTTTAAGAATCGATGAAGATCATTTGCGGATCAAATGGTATGCTGTCGTACGCCTAGAATGTTTCATAAATTACTGTGGAAATTGAACAAGTTACCGCTGCACCGTATTCCTACTGCAAAGTTTAAAACAATGTACAATTTAAAAAAGCGTCTTAGCTTAGTATAATTTGCCAAAACACAACAATATACACTTGCATAGGCCATAACAGTATCGTATTAATTAAATGTCCACCATATCTAAAACAGTAGGAATACATTTGCAGAGTTGAAGATGCCACTTATTCTGGAGCAATGACTTTGAATTTTTTGAAAAATTTGATGAAACAATATCTTCACTAAAATTATAATGAAAAATACGTCCATGAATATACTTTCCTTGACATTTTACATTAGAACAGTTTTACT
Organism: Ceratophysella scotica; assembly: GCA_034694025.1. NCBI lineage: Eukaryota > Metazoa > Arthropoda > Collembola > Poduromorpha > Hypogastruridae > Ceratophysella > Ceratophysella scotica. The sequence goes on along the minus strand of JAQFXZ010000653.1, from coordinate 4,435 downwards.
TCTTGATATTTGCTGAAAACAACTTAATTCTGTCATATCATTAGTTTATAAGAGTTTAGCCTGCTAAACTTTCTGAATGACCCTTATAGCACGCTGTTTTTAGTTTGGTATGGTTTGGTAAGACTTCACCGTTTGAAAGAAATCCAAAACAACTTGAACAGCCCTCGCCATCCAGCTATCTCATCTTCGAGTCAGAGACAAGCTGATAAATTGTTACAAGACTCATGAGTTTCAATTGAAGGCAAGATAAATTGTATTGATAAGGATCAGGCTTATTTTTTCTTGTCTTCCCTATTCCTCGCCTTTGTCAATGTCGAGGAAAGGGTTAAAAGCTAAAGGATTCAGAATGAATTCCTGACCCCACCCGTCGAATTAAGACAACTTGAAGCATATTGGGATACAATTGAGACTCGGTCTTTTCCATGTCACCATAATGTAGCGCATTATATGTAAAGTATAAAAGCAAGTTGAATAATCGGGAAACACGGAACACACATTTACTTTGAGTAATTTCTTCCTAAACCCATAAAAACCGCTACATAAAGTACTACAACATGAACCCGCGTCATAAAAGTTGCAACACTAAAGACAGCATCGCATCATAAAAACATGGACGCTAGAGACAGCAACATAAATACCGAACAACATGTTGTAAAAAAAAACGCAACACTACAGACAGTCATCATTGAAATTGCAACATTAAAAAAGCAGCAACATTAAAACCGCATCATAAAAGCAGCAACACTAAAGACAGCAACATAAAAGCCGCATCATTAAGGCCGCAACACTAAATACAGCTACATAGAAGCCGCATCAATACAATGGCAACACTAAAGACAGCTACATAAAAGCCGCATCATGAAAACCGAAACACTTAAGACAGCTACATGAAAGATGCAACACTAAAAACCGCAACACTAAAGACAGCAACATAAAAGCTGGATCATAACAGCCGCAACACTAAAGACAGCAACATAGAAGCCGCATCATGAAAACCGCAACACTTAAGACAGCTACATAAAAGATGCAACACTAAAAACCGCAACACTAAAGACAGCAGCATAAAAGCTGGATCATAACAGCTGCAACACTAAAGACAGCAACACGAAGGCCGCATAATTAAAACCGCAACACTAAAGACAACAACATAAAAGCTGCATCATTATAACCACAACACTAAAGACAGCAACATAAAAGCTGCATCATTAAAACCACAACACTAAAAACCGCATCACTAAAGACAGCAACATAGAAGCTGGATCATAGCAGCCGCAACACTAAAGACAGCTATATAAAAGTTGCAACAATAAAACATCAACATAAAAACCGCAAAACTAGAGACAGTAACATAAAAATTGCAGAACTAAAGAGAGCAACATTAAAAATCATAAAAGCTGCAAAATTAAGACAGCAATATAATTGATGCATCATAAAAGCCGCAAAAAAAAAGAGAATCCGCAAGCTTTAAAAGAACAATATTAAAAGCAGCAACATGAACTAACTTTTTCATTGATTTTGCGGTTTTTGGTGTTGCTGTTTTTGAAGTTGCGATTAGTCATGCAGGTTTTATGTTGCCCTTTTTTGCAATTCGGTTTATACGCTGCAGTTTTAAATGATGCGGATTTTGATGTAGAGTTTTATGGCACCCAACCCAAATTCTCCAGCCAAAAAATGTTATTTCAGTTTCACGAAGTCTGGAATGAATCTGCACGTTTTATAAACAAGAAGCTGTTCGTGCAGAGGAATTGAGATAGAAATGCGAGATATGAAATTAGAGCTTAACAAGCAATTTACATGTTTCGTTTCGAACAAACTTGTTTGTTTAATGTTTTCTAGACTAAATCACTATTTGTATTGTAAATGTGGGTAGTCAAAGTCAAGTCAGCAATTAAGGAGCCAGCAGATTCCAAATTCCAATGTTTGAACTGAAGAGAATACCCTGCATAAAACGGGCTTCTGTGAATAGTGACTTGTACCAGGTAAATTCAGTTCATTGTTCCTCGTGCTACAATTCCCTAGAAGTCCCATTCATTGGATAATTTATATGAAATTGAGCCTTTGTGTGCATAACCCCAAAAATCCATTAGAAGTCCCAACTGGATGAGAATCGGAATAGTAATCGTTCTTCCTGACTAAATGAACATTGAGAAACATGGCGTTTTTGAAGAGGTTTCAGGCGAGTTGAAAGAAATAATAGGAAATATTTCACTCCTGACTTTCTGAATGTTTGAACCTGACATGTCCATGAAATAATGATCTGGAAGTATAAATAGATCTCTGGCTGAGTGTAATGGGACGGAAAGAGAAGGTATGGCATAATAGTGTCTGGCTCTTCGTAGGTCAGGGAATAGCCGAGTAGTATTACTTCCACATCTCCCGACGCTTATTAACCCCTGCTGTGTTTTTCATCAGTTGTTTGTCGATCCGATCTGTTGGAGACACACGCGAAGGCTTGGGAAGACCCACTGGCCCAAACTGATCCGAAACCTCAGGACCCACACTACTGTACATGCCGCCCGTCGAACGGGATGCCCACTTACTCGCCCATCAGGAACATAATGGGATCATCTCCCTATCTACTCAACATTGTACCACTTTCAGACATCCACTTCGAATTTGAATCTCAACATTCTCAAACGAAATTGGAGAAAATACCACCTTTTTTTATCTGGAAGTTTGATTTCTCTAATTCGAACTTGGTTCTGGATTTCGAATTTCTTGCGTTAATTCCTACTGGAAACTACACGGCATGTGTATTTGCATGCCAAGGATGCCTGATTATTTGCCCAAAAGTTGATGAAATTCCAGGGCGAAGACAATGTGGAATATTAGTGCGGATTAAGTTTTTCTCCTAAATTCGCATAATATTAGCTCTACAAAATTCGTGGTCAACTCAATAAAATACAAGAACATTAGGCAATGATTCGGCGAATTTTAGGCCAATATTCTAAGAATTGGCGATTATTAGGCGAATTTTCTTAGAATTCGCGAATATTAGACGAATATTCTTAGAATTGGCTAATATTAGACAAATTTTCTTAGAATAGGCGAATATTAGGCGAATATTCTTAGAATTGGCGAATATTAGGCGAATATTCTTAGAATTGACGAATGTTAGGCGAATATTTTTAGAATTGGCTAATATTAGACAAATTTTCTTAGAATTGGCGAATATTAGGCGAATTTTCTTAGAATTGGCGAATATTAGGCGAATATTCTTAGAATTGGCGAATATTAGGCGAATATTCTTAGAATTGGCTAATATTAGGCGAATATTTTTAAAATTGGCTAATAGATGGCGAATATTCTTAGGATTGGCGAATATCATGCCAATATTCTTAGAATTGGCGAATATTAGGCAAATATTCTTAGAATTGGCGAGTATTAGGCGAATATTTGCTCCTCCGACAAGTATTCGCTGACTGGACGAAATGCTACAAGGGCGAATATTCGTTATTACGCGAATACTCCAAGCGATTTCTATTGGAGAATTTTCGCTTACATGGCGAAGGTTAAAAGTGTGAATATTCGCTATTAGCTAAATACTAAAAAGCGCTATTCACAGTATCTCTATTTGATACCGGATGAAAAAGTCTGCAAACAACACAAAAATGTTTAAAAACAGCGTAAATTTGCGTTGGCAAGATATAAAGTTCCAAAATCGACGAATTTTGACAAAATTGCAGTGTTCATTTGTATTAACTGTATTTAAAAAAAATTAAATAAATAAATATATATTCCACATTGTGCATTAAAACATTTAACTATTGGGAGCGCTGAAAGTTCAATCATGATCGTGTAAGCCGGAAATTGTATTTGGTTTCATAAAAAAAATTGGCTTGCTCTTCGTTTAAATATTTTAGAAATTGTGACTCAGTATTGAAAATTAAATGAATCTAATGCTTGCAGTGGAGAAAAATAAATGCTTCTTCAATCTACAAATATTATGTATGGAATTTTGTTGGGGAAAAACACTATTTTCAATGCTTTTGATTTTTAAAAGCCTATAAATTGAATTTGATACTCCAATATGTTCTCCAATGGATAATCCTCTACGACAGCTTGATTGAAAGCGTTTGATGCGGTTAGCATACCTAATATCCGCAAAATTATTGCATAGGTACCATTTACATATGATGTCAAATTAGGGACAATAGAATTGTTCAACAAGACCTAAGTATCGATATGAAGGGCTGGTATTTAAACTCCCCAAAAAAATGACTTTTCCCCCCCATAAAATTGACTGAAAGTTAAAATACTACATCTCCCATATTTTTTACTTTTTGCCACCCTCAAAAATTCTGCTAATACTCCACCAAATTACTGGTAAAATTTTTCTCAACTAAACAGTAGTACAAAGGAAAATCCAGACTTTATTCCAGATTTTGGTTTTACATACAGGCATATTTGAAGCGGTTCATTGGTTCGCAGGTAT
>JAQFXZ010000652.1:0-16948 GCA_034694025.1 Ceratophysella scotica | reverse complement strand
AAACTCGAATGAGCTCATTCGAGATTAGAGATCGGATGAAGACATCAATTTGTGAATTTTCAAAATCTCTTGTTGATTTGATACTACTACGTTCGTTTCTATAGAAACGAAGCATAGAACTTGGATTTTTTTAGATTTTGGTAATCTCGTGCACGGTTGCGAGTTGCCATGGAAGTTAGCTTGGCCAGTTTGGTTATTCGAGTGAGCACTTGAGTGGGTATTGCTTAGAGTAAGAAATACGGCAAGTCGGCTATGCCGTATTTCTTACTCTAAGGGCTATTGTTTGAGACTTTTGAGAGTGTAGTGTTAGGATGGTGTTATGAGCGTGGAATTTGTGGTTTGGCGTGGTGGAGAGGAAGTGGGACGGTGGGCAGAGTGCTCTAGTGGTGCACCACTTCACTAAGTCCGATTTGGAGCCAAGATTCGAAATGGCCCAAATTCTGAAAAGAGAAATCAATAAAAGAATCGTTTCAACAACAACAGTCAGTCTCCTCAGTCGTCAGTCAGGTCCAGGTCAGACTCAGTCTCAGTCAGGTCAGAGGTCACAGTGGAAGAGGGGAAGTTGTGTGTTTGTGCTGTCTAGCTGTGTGCTTGGATTTCTGTGTTCCACTACTTGATTGTTTGTGTTGGGAGGTGGAGGTGAGAGGTCAAGGTCAAGATGGGTAAGGGTTTCAATAACTTCATGTGCAAGAAGTTCTTTCATCCCGCTTCACGGGACAATCTGAAGCGCGTCTGGATGGCGGAGCAGAAGACGGAAGCAGCTCTGAAGCGACAGGAAGAGCTTCGTCTTCAGTACGAAAAGGAGCAGGATCTGTACAATAACAAGTAAGGAAGCCATTCAAAAAGTCAGGTAGAAGGTGACAGACTTGGACCTTACTCCAACGCTTAAGCCTGATCTGGCATGCATGTCAATTGGAAGTAGAAAGTAGGTCTGATACGTGACACGTGACCAACCAACAACTAATTTCTGTTCATGTTCCAGGTCCATGCTGAGCAAAGAGAGCAAGGAGAAGCTGAGTGTGAACTTCATGTACGAACCTCCGCCAGGAATCAAGCGTGAGCGTGAGAAGGAGTCGGGTGAGCCTGAGTTCAAGTTCGAGTGGCAACGGAAGTTCAATGCTCCTCGTGAAAGGTAAGAAGAGTCAAAAATCTGTCCACCAGCCATGGTGGCTCATCTCAGTTTGGAACTATATATTAGCATTCAAATGAGCCAAATTGCGTATATCGTACCGTACTCAACTCGCCATGTAATGATTCCATTCCACAGCTATTGCAAAGGAGACGAGGAGATCCATGACCAGCCGTTCGGGATCCAAGTGAGGAACGTGAGATGCATCAAATGTCACAAGTGGGGTCATATCAACACGGGTAATAAGCAATATCCAGTTTTGTCCTTGAAATGTATCCTTCTAAACCCGAATCCCAACCCAAGCTCATTGACTTCCTGTCTCATTTCAGACCGAGAGTGCACTCTTTTTGGCCAGACTGGAGAAGTGAGTGGAGTTGAGATGGACCCGCTTCTTCTGATGCACAAAATGCGTGAAGAAGGTCTTGCCCTGAAGCAGAGTGTACTCGGAGTGAGACAGAATGAACCGGCTCACAATCAGGTAATTGAGAAATTGAGCCTCAACTAGTTCCTGCATAATAATTGAGTCATTAAAGGAACATTCATGACATGTTTGGATCCGCTCCATAGGAACTCGTTGATGGTGACAGTGATGATGAAGAGGCGGAGAGCAGTTTTGCTGCCAAGGTGGACGAGACGGGTGATTCGGAACTGGACTTCTTGAAAACTCTGACTACTGACCAGAAGATGAAACTACTCAAGTTAGTAAACCTAACCTAATGCCATGCCTCCTCCTCACATTTCACCTCAACTTTTCAATCCTTTGGAACAGAAATGTCCTAACAATTACGTAGCCGCACGCCGCACTATACATATACATTACGGAAACGAGAAATGCGTATGCGACACGCAGTTATGGACGTAGATTAGATGTGTCAGTTCCTTTAGTCTTATTCACTCTTTTTCTTTTGTCAGGAAACTGGAGAAATTGGAGAAGAAGTCGAAAAAGTCGAGGAAGAAGGACAAGTCGAAGGAGAAAGAGAGCCGTCACCGAGACCGTCAGAGTGCTCGGAGTGATCGGGACAGAGAGGACAAGGAGCGAGAGCGGAGGAAGTCCAAGAAGTCCAAAAGGGACAAGGACCACGACCGACGAAGTGACAGGAAGCACAAGTCGGAGAAATCAAGAAAACATTAACGTACTTGTAAAATATCCCACTCAACCCTCAACATGTCCCCTCAAATCGCATTCTCGTCTATAAACTACCATGTACTATTCCATTTCGACTAGAATTACTTTCGGTTCGTTTATGATGATAAAGCTTATGATTTCTGTACATATTTCCGACTATTCCGATGAGTTTTAGACAAATAGAGACCGCTGTCAATTCTAATGCCTCGTTCTTACAAGAAGCTACATAGTTAATAATTTTATTCTCGCACTAGCTCAAATCGACAACTAGCTATGAGTAGGAATACATAATACATAATACATAGGAACGTACTGATGATTGGGTTGTTGTCGGTTGTCGGTGAGTTGGAGAAATACGAAAGTTGATCCCAAAGTTGCGGAGTGAAGACGAGTGAAGACGAGTGAAGAGATGGAAGTTATAAAATAATTAAAATAGATTTCGAACAAGGAATCAGAAGTAGAGAGGCACACTCTTGTGGTTGTGGCTGGGTTGTTCCCACCACGACTCCATAATTAGTACTGGCATTAGGCAAGCAAGGTTGTGAATGGAAGAAGAGTATAGATCCTTTGTAGAATGGGAAGGATTGTTCAGGGAAAGACGAAGGGTTCGCGTTCTCCGCAGTTGGAAGCATGGCTGATGAGAGCATCCGTCGTGCAGAACTTCCTGTTGCACAATGGACAAGGGTGCTGGGGTGCACGAGGTGATGAAGCCTGCTCAGGAACATAAACAAACTGGTCCGAATTAGTTAGGTTCCATTCCCTTACTTCAAATCCTCTCTTCTACTAGCTTGAACTAGAACAGAGTGGAAGACTTACTTCGTCGTGTGACACAGGAGATCCCTGGCTTCCGCTTCCCTTCCTGCATATCAACAATTCAAATGTAGCTTAATCTTCTCCTAGATCATTGTTCAGAATATTTGGACAGAAGGGGAGGAGTTTCACTACTGGACTACACGAGAGCACGAGAATTGTCCCCTTTGCCAAGTACTGGCCTGAGAAGTCTAAACCGAAAGGCTCCATTTTTTAGCTTAAGTCCCATGGGAAAGGTAGCGGATAGAATAAGCTGTTGAATTTTGCCACATTTCCCAATTCCATTGCTTTCAAATCAAGAAAGTAGAGACTAAGATCACGCTAGTATAGAGAAATGGGCTTCAAAAATGGAACAACTGAACCCCATGTCTGAGTAGAGGTGAAGTTGAAGAGACTAAAAGGAAGACAATCCCCCCTCCCCCCTCTCCTCCCTTTTCTCCTTTCCAACTACTGATCGTGACCCTGACGACCCCACTACTCGGCCCATACATACCTTGGCTTGGACCCAAAAATCTCCCGTTTGACGAAGTCAAAGACTTGGCTAACTTGTTGTGGTATGGACTTGGAAGAGTCCGATTTATCCGATGACATGGAGGACTGGTCGGGAAGGCTGGGAGTAGAACAAACCAATTGATAACTGAGCCAAAGACCACTCAAGCCATAGGCATGATTTCATATAGGCACTTCTCTTGAGCGCAATATAACTCAAGTAATTGATGTAAGTACAGAAAGAATCTCCAGGAAACTCCTCCATGCACTACTCTACCTACATAGAAGTGGATCGTCCTTACCTGTCCAAATGCTCCGTAGCCAGTTCCAAGTGGGCCTGGTGAAGATTGTCCAACTCGGTCCTTTTCTTGGCAAGCTCAGTCTTGAGCTGCTCCACTTCCTTGGCCAATTCCTTCTTCTGCTCCACCACGGAAATGCAATGGTTCCTCTCGGCCTCAAAGTTCAACTTGTACTCTTCCATCTGATCAAACCAACAATTCTCTCTCAGATCCATTGAGATCCTCCTCATTGAGGAGCAGAAGCAGTGAGAAGCTGCTGAGTTTGAGTCTCACCTGTACTTTGTAGAATCCCGTCTCCTCCTCCTGCGTCTTCAAGAGAGCCAAGCGAGTCTGAAGCACTCGGATCTCCTCATCCTTCCCGCACATACCTTCATTCACTGTAGTCAAAACCTTCCGTGCATTCCCCAGCTCCTTCTCCCGAATCCCAACCTGTTGTTTCAATTGCTCAATCACCACCCTCAGCCGCTCATTCTCGAAGGCCGTGTGCTCATGTCTCATGGCCTGCTCGGCCAACTTGGGGTAGTTGAGACGAAGGTGGTCGAGCTCCTCCTGCAGACGCATGATGAAGTCTTCTCTGGCCTTCATGGCCTCCATGAGTTGGTTGGACTCGAGAGTCCGCTCCATCCGACTCTCGTTCAACTGCTCAATCGTCGTCTTGGAGTACTCAAACGCCTCGCTCAGCATGTCCCGCTCCGTCTGAAGCTCCTTGTACTCACTCCCACTGATTGCAGAGGCTTGGGCTTCCACCAACTCCGCTTCTCCTCTCTCAACACTTCTCTTCAACTCCTCCACTTCCGAATCTCGCTGTGACAGAAGTGCATTCAATGCGTCAATCTGGCGAGTCAAGTGATCCACTTCCTGCTCCATCGAAGAGCACAGTTCCTAGCAGTGCACACAACACACAAAGTTAGCCGCACGTTCCTTACCGTACATTTGACATAATGCAAGTTAAGTTTAGAACGTAAGCGAAGACGCACCTCGACTTTCTTCTTTTCCGACTCCGCGTCCTGCTTCGACTGTTCTGCAAGAGCCGAGAACAAAGCCACTTCTTGTCCTTTCTGATCAAGCTCCAGTCTCAGCTTCTCCTTCTCTTCACGCAACTAAAGGAGAGGAATCCGAGTATTGGAACCAATTGAAACCTTCACTATTCACTACAATGACAATTACTATGGATTTACATGATGTGCGTATGTACAGCAAGCATGGCAACTGACAACTCACATTTTGGATGATGCTGAGCCGTTCCTCGTATTTGGACTTGTGCTCAAGGTCAATGGTGGACATCTTGAGCATACTGGATTGGAGGCTTTTGTACATGTCCAGATCCTTCTTCATCTTCTCGTTCTTCGTCGTCAGTAGATCTGAAATGAGAAGAAAGGAATCAGTGCTGGAATCTGGAATGTAAGCAGAAGTCAGAATGAAAACGTTCAGCGTTGCGTAGAAAGCCCTCACCTTTCAACTTCCGATTTTCCATTGAGAACTCGTTCAGAAGTACGTTTGCTTCTTCTAGACTACTGGCCTCGGAAACGGAAGAAATATTGGAGGCCATCGTGCAATTTGAGGCCATGGATCCACTCGAGTGACAAATCCCAGTCTCACTTTCCTCTCCAGCACAGTCTCCAAGTGTGCTCGGACTAAGTTCCTTGTCATCAAAAGGACCAGCTCCACTTCCTTTGGCAGTCGGACTCGGAATGTTGAGCTCGACTGGAATACTGCCACTGCTACAAGTGGCTCGAACTGCCTGCTGTCCCAGCTTGATAGAAAACAAGAATTTCAGTAGAATAGTAGAATAAGTCATTGATTTGCATGGTATTGGTGCAGGAGGATTAGAAACCCAAATGAAAAGCTAAGGCTAAAGCTACACGTCCACAAAGTTCCTTTCCTGTAAGTACCTCGAACACGTTGATGCTGCTTCTGCCCATGATGGAAGTTGAATTTCCTTCTCCATGGAACGGAGTACTCGGGTGTCCACGGTTTGGATCTGGACCCAAGAACTCCGAGTTGGCCTCCTCGTCACTCACGCAGCGTGGAATGATAATAAAGGATCCCATATCCGAGTCACTGTCGCTCTCAGCCATCTCGCCCACTACACGGTAGCTTTCACCTAAGCCCGACCCCGTCCCCGTCATGGTCCCTTCTCCAATTCCCTCGTCCGACTCAGGATTTACTAGAACGAGAACAGGAAAGTGACTATGAATGATTTCAAGCTCCGTTCCCATAGTCCACAGCACAGAAGTGTAATTAAAGGTCAATTACACGACACAGGAGCATGACAGAATTTGATGACACCGCATGTCACATCCATCATCTATCATCCTTTCACCTTTCCCCGATCTTTTCATTCCACGTCTTGTCTAGGAGTATGTTGTATGTAGTATGGATGTGTCATTTTCATTCACTGTCATCTTTCTGCTCATTCCTACTCTACTCTATTCTATTCAATATTCAATTATTAAGCTCAAAACTGCTCAAAAATGGTAGCCGATGCTTCCTCTATTGCTGAGGCTACCTACATACAGGGACGCTGGCATACCTAGCTCAAAACATAAAAGAGTCATGTTTGAGTTAGTATTAAGTCAGTCAGTTCACAGTTGACATGACAGTCATTCAGTCGTTCAGTCATCAGCAGCGCGAGGAGCACCCAAACTGCGCCCAAACTCTCACATGTGCTCTACAATGACAATAGGTTGCTGGTTCGACTTGACCCCACACACACCTGTTGCCTGTGAAACGTAAACTTACCAATGACCAATCAATGCAGCTTTTGACCGAAATACTGGAGAGCGTCGTGGTGTGCTCGTGCAAATTAAATCAACGAGGGCGAACGGCGATCCTGACTCCTGACCTGACTTGAGATAGACGTGGAATAACGTACTTCTGACTCATTCAACTCGTGACTTTTATTTTACATTCAAAGTCAACACCACTCAACCCAACTCAACCAAACAAGCCGAGGCGAGGTCCTTTCGTTTTGTGTGTGTGTTGTTTTGTAGTATGTTGACTCCTGTGTGTCGCTGTGTCCTTTTCCCTTCCCTGTCTGTTTCTGTTATGCTTTGCGTGGGTTGTGTGAGTGCGTGCGTGAGGAGAGTGCAAAGTTTTGGTGTAGTGTCTGCATACAACGGCATAATATGTCTGCGACGTTTATGGAGATCGTTCCACTTGCTGAATAAAAGTACACGTGGGAAATGTTGTACATGCGTATGTTGTATGCATTTGCATGTGACAATGTGACCCAGCAACAACAAGAGCAAAATTGCAAATTGCAATGAATACGTGTCTTACTTTAAGGGTGGAGTGTTATATCATTTTGTTTTGAAATATTGCGCGCTGAAACAAAGTGGCTAGATTCATGCAAAATTCGACCGTATTGGATTGCAAATTGGATGGAAGCTGCGATTTGAAGAATAAAAACCTTCTTTCCCGGTTACTTATTTCATCAGTCTCCTAATCCTGATTTAGGTTTATTCCAGTTTATTCTACGTATAAACCAGGGAAAGTGGGCTCTGACTTGCTGTATTGACCCCCCTTGCTGAGGGTATAAGGGTATAAGTTGTCTCTTCGTTATTGGTGCTTGAATGTTGCTCTCCAGCAGCGCTCGAATCTCGATCTCGATCAAGAAGTTTACTCCGAGACTCACGACCACGACTCACGGGTCATGTCAAGAGAATACGGTTTTATTTAAATTATATAAAGTCTATGGAAAAGTGTTAATGCATGAACGAATTCCAGATACGGAATACAGAACACCATCCATGCCGACCAAGGTTACGGGAATATTTTTACAACATAAATCTGCCGCGTTTAATATCTGAGACTAAGATAGATATAAAAAAAATTAAACCACCATGCATACTTGAAATGGAAAAAATACTGATTGAGTTATGTAGATGTAGATGAAAATGATATGAGTGATAAAAAGGCTTCAAGTGACTTATGACTTGACTTTTGTACACTGTTGTCAGTTGTCAGTGTATGTCTACGAAAACCTTTTAAGTTGGGCCTACCTACCTGCATATGTCAAGAATCATAAGGTACCTAATTGTTGTAATCTTCTATTGGCGTTCACCACACAAAGATGAGATGAAGCTCATCTCGCATCATTAGCAGCATTTCGAATTGTATGTATGTATATAAAATCAACCATTTCTTGGAGTTAGGTACCTAATGTACCAAAATCATATAAAAACTTGTTTTTCGCCAGTATTCCTCTTCCTCTCTATTCAGCTTGAATCAATAATTATAAGATCCGAGGGATTTCCCTTCACTATGCTTGTCTGCTATGTAATATTCATGAATATTCAAATTACTTATGAACTAAATCTTGCTCAATTGCGTGAGTTTACTAATTGGTATTGTTTTGGATCACTGTTACTCTGTTTCTATAGTCCTTAATAATCGTGTCTGAATTTCGTAAATACAGTATATTAAAATGTGAAATTTTGGATATTCTGACTTGAGTTCCTCGTAATTTGAAATCGCAAAAACTGAATGGCATTATGTACCAAAGAGTGACAAGTTATTGTTGCGTACTTCTGTGCGGCTTGATTCTACTTGAAGGTTTCAGAAATTAATTCAAGAAGTTAGATGTGAGAATCTTCGATAAACGAATCTTGTGTTTGACAGCTTCATCAGGGTCGAAAAGACCTGGCACGAATCCCGCTTTGAAGCAAAATGAGTCCTCAGCTAGACGGAAAGATTTGGAAAACGGGTGCAGAGTGCTCGAAACCCTGGAGGGAGAACTTGCGGAATGCCGAGGTCAATCTTCAGTCGGAAAGGTCAATTGCTCCTTTGAAGCTTCACCTGAAAACACGATTGCCGAAATAAGGTAGAAAAAAAAGCAGCAAAAACCGAATCTGGAATCTTCCACCGAATTGTTTGCTGGATTAGAAAATAGCCTTCCAAATATTTATGGAGCGGTGCAAAGATTCTTCTAATTCATTTATGACATTTTCCTGACTTCAGATGTCGTCAGTTCTGGAACCCAGCAAGAAATAGTTCTAGTACTACCAAGAAAGTTTGCAACAATCGTGAATGGATCAGCGAAACAATAGACTTCGCCTGTGAACTTGAATGCGGAGCTGCAAATTATGAAACCCGCGTCGACCGTGGAACTGAACGGATTCAGAAATCCAGCTCGCCTTGGGTCACAGGTATCTTCTACACGGAAGACCCTGCCACATCTCAGCAAGGGTTCAAGTTCATTTGTCAGGGCACGCTCATCTCCACAAGAGCAATAATTACGTGTATGAAATACACATTACCCGCATTACCCCTAATAGTCCTTCCCATTTGATTGAAATGTTTATATAAAAAAAAAACTATTTTCCTGTAGCTGCCCTGTGTGTCACATTTCCTAATTCAAGTGTTGACCGAAGACCAGAGGCCCTGAAAGTAGCTTTGGGCAACTTGAGTCGCTCCATTTACACGAGCATTGGACTTTACCAAGACGTCGAGAAAGTGGTTCTTCATCAAGAGTACAATCCAACTGACCTCAGTAATGATATTGCGCTGATTTGGCTTACTGAGGTAGAGTTATACAAACCAAAACGTAATAAGTTTATTAGGACTTACTTGGCTGGGACAATTACTGACCCATTATTGTCCATACGTATGAAAGTATACGCCTTTTCTGGTTTCTAGCCAATCAGGGTTGAGGCTGATCGTCACCCAATTTGTCTGCCAGACGAAGATGAGGAAGTAGATGTTGGGTCAGAGGGAAAGGTAGGAAGAAAGAACAAATCACGTGAATCCAATTTTATTACAATTTCTCAAAGTTCCTTGCTTGAACCTAATGAATTTCCAGGTGAGAGTCCTGGGCGGTGAAGTAGAGACTGAAAAGACGCTAAGTGTGATCAGCAGCGCCAACTGTCGTAAAAACAGCTCTGCTCTCGCACATCAACTAAAACCAACCAAGTTTTGCACCCAAGCCAATAATGGTAATTTTTCAAATGCACACTCGGTCAGGGTCAGGGTCAGGGTAGGGCTCAAGGGCATGCTTTGAGACAGCTATGTGGTCATGAATTGCTTACATGTAATCCTATAATGATACCTTCACGGTCTGCCATTCCAGATTTGTCGATTTGCAACAGCTTCGGAACGGGACTGGCCTTCCCGAACTCCCCAAGGAGTCAGAAATGGACAGTGCATGGGATCCGATCCGGTCGGATGAACCAGTCAGCCCAAGTAGCGCGTTGTGCTTCCCCCATCTTGTTCACCAAAGTAGCGCGGTTTCGTCAATGGATTGATCGGGAGCTGAGTCGTGAGCCGCCAGTGTACTCACAAGTTCACAAAGCTGGAAAAGGTCAAAATCCTCGTCTGACACCCACACCAGGAACCAGAACGAACACCCACTTCACAACACCTAGTCCGAGTCCTCCAAGGGAACGTGAGCCGTTGACCCCTGAACCCTTCCTCATTCCGCATTACACATCCCCAAAAGCGTCGGAAATTGAGGCTTTGCCCAAAAGCACCGTGCCTCCTGTGCCGTATAAAGTGGTGAGTGGGAATGGTAGCACAGGTAAATTCCCGATTGAGCTCTACCCTCCAATTCCCACCCGATTCCCCATTTCCACTCAGAGAACACAGAGACCTCGCTTCCCAGCCCAAACAACGCATGTGCCTACAACAGAAGCATCAGTTCCGAGCGCAGCAGTGGCTGAGAAAACGACCGTGGAACCAATAGTGCTGAAGAGTGGGAATGGGAATAGCTATCATTGTCCGCCATTAGCGGGAACACAGGGCATTTCTCAGCTTTGCAAGCAGGATGAGTACGAGGACATTGACGACTGCTCCAACGGGGGCCAAATCGGGACCGTGGCCACACTAGCATGCGACAAATACTACAAATCCGCATTTGGTCCTCCCACGTTACGAAAAGAATGCATGGGAGACAAACGCTGGTCGGCTCCAAGACCATTTGGGTGTACCTTAGGTAAGGTGGGTGGTGGGTGCAGCTAGCAGCTTTTCTGCATTTCTGCATTCATCACATTTCGGACCTCACATTGTGATTTGTGATTGATTGATGCTCACATTTTGTGTTCCAGAATGTGGGATCTCATCAAGTCCGCGAAGGTCCTTGATTGTGAACGGGATCCTTTCGAACAGAGCTTCTTGGCCTTGGCATGCCACCATTTTCAAGAAGAGTCAGAATGACTTTCGCTACATCTGCGGCGGCACACTCATTTCCAGAACACTCCTCATCACGGCAGCACACTGCGTCTCCCACCCAATGTCCACGAAGACTGTTGACCTGGAAGATCTCCGTATTGTTCTCGCTTCCACAAGCAGCAACTACACCCACAATCTCTTTGACCCCATTTCTCAGCCTAATCTCTTCTACGTAAGACAAGACCCTCGAGTAAATCCAATAAGGAACCAAAGTTCTTCAAAAGTTGGAACTAATTTCTAGGTGAAGAGAATTGTTCTGCCAGACACGTACAACGGTGTGACGTTCGAGTCGGACATTGCCTTGATTCAGCTGGAATTCAGCGTTCAGCTTTCGGACTACGTCAAACCCGTTTGCTTTCCGTTCCAGAGCAAGGAGAATGCGGACATTGTTCAGCTCCATTTGAGTCCTGGTACCCAGGGTCATGTAAGTTCATCCTTCAACTAAGTCGGTCTCATGCCCTCATCATAATTTAGTATTTTCATAATTGTTTCAATTCAGACGGTGGGTTTTGGAATTGATGAGACGGGGAGTATGTTGAGGAGCATGAAGGAAACGAGTCTTCCAGTTGTGTCTCACCGAGAATGCGCCCAAGTTTTGGCCAGATTCCCTTCATCCTCCCAATTTTGCGCTGGTTTCATTAATGGTATGGACTGCGGACGGACTATATCAATGCGCAATCTGAAACTCTGAATCAATATTCCAATTTATTTTGCTTGGGAAGGATCCAGCGCAGTTTGCAATGGAGATAGCGGAAGTGGCTTAGTCTTCTCTGACGGCACTGGTCTCTCCAATCGATATATTATACAGGTTCGAACCATGTTCTATTCGGGTTTCAGAACATTATTCAAACATGGACTTTGGATGACTGCGTTACGTGTATTACTAATTTAACAAATTGTGACTAGGGAATCGTGAGCTATGGAGAATTTGTGACTGGTTCACTTGCCTGCAACCACAAGAGCTATGCGGTGTTCACCAAAGTGAGTCATTTTGCGGGATGGGTCCAGGAACAGCTGAACATTCTGGAACCCGAATTCTGAATGAATAAAACGCTTCTGAATTAACTCTATAAATATACAAATAAATATATATGTATGTGGTGTGTACGTACTGTACATGATTGAGCTCTTATTAATGTCGAATGGAAAGATTTATGACTGGTTCCGGGAGTTTTGTTGTTGTGACTTAATTGGATCATAAAACTATGAAATGCAATTAACAATTTGGCACTGACCCAGCAATTCTCCTTCTCCTGCTCATCCGCACTCTGACTCTCCGCCATAAACTGGGAACAATGCATGACATTTCATCCTTGACTTGTTCCACTTCCACACTCAGGTCATAATCCTGAAACAATAGTGAGTCAGTGAGTCGGTCTATTTCTGGAGCTTCTTTGTAGACGACTATGTGGATTTTCGTTCAAATATATCTCGTTTCAATCCTAAAGATTGGACTGATTGAAAGTGAGCCAATTTGCGGAGTGAACTTAAACGTAAGCACTATTCATTGAACGCTTCGTTCTTGTGTTATGTGCAAAGAAGTAATTGGACTAAAACGCAAGAGAATTTCAGATGGTTGGAAGCACGACGGATTTGCGGTGGATGAATCAGGCGTTGGAAGAGACGAATAAGGAAAGGTCAATTCATGGAGTTCCACCGCTCGCTTTGAACCAAGAGGTAGCCATATTCTGACCCAGTTTAGCAAAATCCTTCTCTTGAACATTTGAACAACCTTCAAACCCGACATTTTTAACCCCAGTTTTGGTTGAAAGAACACATTTAACAACTATTTTGCTTCCCTCGAATATTTTTATGGATATTGGTTTGTACAAATCCGCGTTCCTTGCAGCTGAACCAGATTTCTCAGAACTGGGCCAATGAATTGGCTACTAAGTACAAGAAGATGGTTCATACGCAGACGGTCAAGGAATTCCAGGGAACCAAGTGCGGAGAGAACATTTACTTTTTCCAATCCAGTGGGATGACGCGGGTGGCGGACGGGGCTATTCCCGTCATCGCTTGGTACACTGAGATCAAAAACTATGATTTCGCTACAGGGAAATCCAAAAATGGAGGCATGATCGGTACTCTCAAATCTGAACATAATATTTCAATTAAAATTCAGTCCTCTATAGTGGAACTCAACCCTTGACACTCGGTTCGTGTGCAGGGCATTTCACGCAGAATGTTTGGAAGAACTCCAAACTGTTCGGCATCGGCTTGGCCGTGAGTTCAGAGGGCAAGAACTTCGTTGTGGCCACTTACTTCCCAGCCGGGAACTACGTGGGTGAATACAGGCAGAATGTGTTTCCTCCTGGCACGACTGAGCCACCTCGTCCACCAGGTCAGCCAGTTCATAGTTCTTCTCCTTAGTACCCTCGTACCCTCTGTCCACAAACCCCAACTGCTCCTGCTCCAAGCATTCCAAAATCTTATTAACATGTTTACACGGCTTTGTGCACTGTACCCGCCAGCACCTGACCAGCCCACCTCACCTCTTCAACCAATCCAGCCTGCTCAACCCGTCGTCCAACCAAGCGAGCCGCTCCAACCAGTTCAACCCCATGCTCCAGCCCTTCCTTATTCCCAGCATTCCCGACGTAAGTATTCTCGGATTCCATAATCCATAAATGGACTATTTTCATGGATTCACATTTTGATCCGCGAATTTGAAGCAAGTCGAAGGAGCCGAACCGGGATGTGTCCCTTTGGAGATTATAGCGATTCTGAGGATCCTTCGACTTCTCCCTTTAGCGTTTGTGATCTAATGGTAAGCCGAGAAATGAGGAGTCACGTCACGATACGATCACGGACTTTGCATTCCATTATCTCCAATCCAATGTGTCCAAATATCAGAAGCCGAGAGGTGGGATATTTCCTGAACAAACCACGCCGTGTCCCTGGAGGATATTCGTGTACAGAAATGAAATTGAGCAGCTTCATGCTCAACCAGGTAACCATGTGGCATATGGCCAGCTATAGTATAGCCTCCTCATTCAAATTCTGAACTCAGCCGAATGAAATATTATGGTCAGTGACGCTGGGGTCATACTCTGAGGACAGTTTCAGTGGCTACTTGGTAACTGCCAGGAAACTAAATAGGCTGAATGGAAGGGAGATTCTGGGAGACTACGTTGGTCACTTCGAGACACAATGGGATGCTGGGCCAGTTTGCTGCAGTGGATCTGCAGAACCGGTAAGAACCCGAACCGAAATCCAAATCCTCACCCGGCACTTAGCACATCTCGCTCAATTAAGCCCCAGCCCTAAATGACCTATTACTAGAATATGCTGGATGGATCTACGCTGGTGCGTGTGAGGAAGCCGAATCAAACGCTTCTATGGACCTCGCCCGCTGATTACCTCGGACCTTTCGTGTTTGTGTGCGTACCCAAATATCCTTCATCAAATGTGGGATTTCCTGGACACAATATTTGGACCAAATGTGGATTCTTTTGTTTTCCCATATTGGAGCAGGGCTACATTCTGGAGAAGCGTGCGGACCTACTGGTTTGAAATCAGATCCTCCACCGTCACAGTCATCCCAAGAGTCGCGAGGCCAAAGAATGAATTCATTCGAATAATTAGATCATAAAACGTTCTCGAAGTCGAGCGTACAAGTTGCAAGTTGCATTGCAAGTGCAATTTGAACCACCAACAAGCTCTATAATATATCACGTGTTTCAATTTGTTTTATTGGACTTCCGGGCGGCTGCGGCTACATTATCGGAATTTCAATCTCGATTTTGAATTCTGATTAATATGCTCAATATGCTTAATATGATTTGGGTAATACAAGTCTCTTGAGTTTTGGTTTTTGTCAGCGTATCGTCACTGGAATTTACATGCCAATCCATTAAGATTTGGAAGAGCCAATGAGATGGTCAATCCAGGAGAAGCCCAAAACCCGGCTCCAGAACCGCTGCCTTATTTCTGACTTCATAACAGTCGTGCTACGCGAAATATCCAATGAAATCTTCTTGGACGAGCTGAGCCTGTTCGGAACATAGTTCCCATCTGCTGCTAATTTGTGAAGAACATAAATGTAGCCCTTGTTCGCCTTCTCCAAATTCTTCTTGAAGCGTTCCACACCAAAAGCCTCGAGCGCGGTTCGTAGTCCGTAGAATTGGGACCCAATCGTTCCCCGCTTCTCAACAATCGTTTCGTTCGGGTTCGTGGCTGAGGACCTGTACACGTTCTGCTCAGTCACGTACATGACTCGCGTGGTGAAGCCGATGTTCCTCGTGTACGTCTCAATGAGACCGTTCTGTGGGTCAATGAGGGACTCCTCGATGATGAAAGCCATGCGAGCCTTATTGTTGAAGAAGCGCTTGCCCCAGTTCGGAAGTGCATTGGTCTTGGTGAGCAGACGCTTGGTGTACAGTTTCCCATCTCGAATGTCCCGTTCCAGAATGTCTTCGGTGAGGACGTGGAGACTGAAGGGGTTCGGGTAGCGTCGGAAGTAGCCCAGTGCAACGGACTTCCATGGGAAGGGAAAGGAGGTCACGTAGTCCAACGTTTTCACCATTCTGCATCTACGAACCAAACAATTTGGAACTCAACTCAGCATGCAAGTAAATGAGTTCCTCCTCGGTTCAAAATTACTTTTTCTTAACTGCTACCGTAGAAGTAGACGCAAAATTAAATTGAACAGACTACGTCTGCTGTTTAGAGCATGGTTATAATATTTAATATTACTAAATTACAAAGCAATTCAGTTCCCATTTAGTTAGGTTATGTTAGTGTAGTATGATAGTGTTTGTTTCTGGCCATGCATTTCATAATTTTTCATTTCATGGTAATAAGAAAGGACGCGTCTTGGGCTGAGCTAGCTGAGCATAGAGAGTTGGACCAAAAGCTCAATGCGTCATGCGTCCCACTGGAAAACTTGAACTCAAAGTTTCATCAGCCAGCAGCGCAGCAGCAGAAACAGAAACAGAAACTCATGCTCATGCCTCTCACATGTATGCTATGCACACAGTGCATTTTTTGCACGTTGACATTGAGCGTGAGCCGGACAAGCCGGAACGCGAAACCTTTTGTGCAGTTTAGAGCTTGTGTGGGTTCTTACGGATTGAAGAATGGAGGTGCAGGTCAAGTCAGAGGTCGAGGAGAGAAGTGAAGCTGATCCTGAAGTGGGTGATGAAGCAGAAGGGTCAGAAAATAATCAGGCTGTAGAAGACAGGGTGTGTGGGTCTGGTTCCAGCAACACGGCCGGGACAAAAGAGGAAGAGCCAGGAGCAGCGGTCCTCTCGAAAAAAGCGCTCAAGAGATTGGCCAAACAAGCCAAATGGGAGGAACACAAGAAGCTTAAACGGTAATTACGAATTACAAACTGATTGCAATTCAGTTAAGTAACTCAAGTTCTTGGGGATTATGTTTGGTCATTATTGGTGTTGAGATGACGGTCAAGGGTGTAATGATATTGACGCGTGACGCGGCGCATTCCTTTTCATATGCTGATACCAGTTGACTGAAATTTTCGTGAGAATGTTGAATGTCAAGGACAGGGGTGGTTCGTGGGTCAAAACTTGCGTTCACGAAGGTGATGCTCAAGCTATGTTGCCGTATCAGATAGGCATCAGATTTTTGCACTCTGTGTTTGGTCACTAAGTACTGGCTCTCAACAGCAACGTCAACTATCACATTGAATGTGCAGTTGTAAATGCTATGTCAACCAATAACCACATATCACCTAAAGTGTCATTTGCTCCCAATTCATGTCATCCGTCATCATATTTCATATGCATCAGTGTGGAATACGATAACCAGATTATAATCGGGGTCGGGATACTGAAAATCGCTCTGAATCCGAATATCTTTCCGGTCCCCAGATGCATCACTTCATCATATATACATCCATAGTTAATAATCTACACAGACACTTGACCGTTCCATTTGGATTTGGAGTGAGACAATGATTGTTAA
>JAQFXZ010000651.1:0-16955 GCA_034694025.1 Ceratophysella scotica | reverse complement strand
TATCGTCGCCACAGAAAATGTGAAAAAAGTCAAATCTGTAGATATTTTATTAATGTTTAGACGATTAGTTACGATTATACGATATTCAAATAAGCTGTACAGTACAGTGTTGTGTCTATCTTAGCTTCAGATCAATTCCAATTCCAACTGCTTACCTTTTGTACTACACATTATAGGCAAAATTGGAGGACAATAGTAGTTGAAAGGGAGGCCAAAAAAGCAAAAAGGAAGGCCGGTTTTAGTATTCGTACTTTTTAGTAAAAAAAAAGGTGAAAATGGGAATTTTTTATGGTCAGTTTAATTGTAAGCCGTTTGTAAACATACACATAAATTAGACATAAGTACATACAGGTTTTTAATTGTCCGGTGTCCGATTAGTGTTCAATAATTTTTTGTAACAAGCTAATTATTTAATCCAGATGAGTTCTTTGGATTGAAAATCAGTGCAATGCAAATACTTCTCGCAAGAAGTACTTCGTTGAGAAAAGAACAATTATCATAGATTATAGATTTCAAATAGATTTTGATGTCTGTTTAGATGCTATTTGCTTATAATCTTGTCCGCTAGATATGATACTCCTCGTCAAGATATTGCATGTGGTATTGTGTATTGTCTTAAGCCGTTGCCTACAGTATGTAGTAAAAGCCTGATTTTCCGGTCAAAGACATGTCACTTGATATATCTACAAATATAGCCGTTGCAATTTCGAAAAACATCAGTCAATGTCAATATAGGTTTCAATTGCAGTAAAATCAAACCCGCGCACGTAAGAATAAATTATCTTAAATTAAATCACTTGTTTTTTGGAGCTAATATGGATAATTGATTCTTATGCATATGCATATTAGCCGGCTAATATGGAAAGTTAATAAATACTAAACAACGTTCAGTAATGATTGCAAAAATAATGTGTAAGATCCGATTTTGAATCTAGTTCCACTTCCTCTTACTCTTAATTTTACGATCGTTCCATTCCAATGGTGTAATTCGTAGTTCAGTCAGATACACCGAAACACATTGAATCAACATACAAGGCCTCAGACAAGGCAAATTCATCCATAATCATGTGTTTAAGTATACAGTATTTGATAATATTAAGAATTACACCATTGAAAAGAGCGCAAAATTCTGGGTAAGAGCAGCTAAGTTCAGAAATCGGATGCATATATTTGCAAGAATCAATCAACATTGTTTAGAATTCATTTTCCATATTAGCTCCAACATAATAACATTACTAGATAGCGCAAATAGGAGTATGTGAAGTGAAGGTTTGTTTAGGCTAGGTTACGATAATGCTGAAAAGAATTTAACTTGTGACTATGACTCATCTCATCTCATGTTTACGTCTTATGTCTATCTTGTACCTATTAGGGTCCCCACTTTGTTTACTTAGTTGAAACCTATAGACTTGATTGATCAGCATTGTCTTCAGATTTCTGTGCGGTGCCTTTGTAACTCAACATCTTTCGGTGACTCAAACCTCTGAATGTTACACGATTTGTTGAAGGGAGATCTGTAATAAACAAAGTGAGCCGTTTTGCAGCCATACATGAGCAACACTAAGACTGGCAAACTTTTGCCTGCGTAAATCGTTTGATAAACCTGCACCACAGAAATCTATAAAACCCGTTTCTGCAGAGTTAGCCCTTACAATTTGCTAATATCAATGGCATACCTGCTAATATGTAGATATAGATAATTCCCGATTTTGTTCGAGGTCCTATCTATAAGACTTGTACGGGTATTATTAGAGGACTAAATTGTAGAATTATTCTTGTATTAACTACAGGTATACCCATTTCAGGAACTACGTGGCATCAACTATACTTTATTCTACACCTGGAGAACTGAACTGAATGACAGACAAGATGAACACTAGTCGTCACAACAAAATGGAGTTGGCGAGGATGGGGATCGGGGCGGACTACAACATTGACGGGTCCAAGAAGGAGGACAAAGGGATTAAAATGGTGGACGGAGTGGTGCGAAGTTTTCGTGTGGCTAAATTATTTCGCGAGAATACTGATCGTATTAACCATATGGACTTCTCGTCTACCGGTGACATGCTCATCTCTTCTGCTGAGGACGACCAAATCGTCATCTACGATTGTGAAAAGGGAACGTAAGTGTAGATATAGCCAATTACTTTATTTGCATTCCGGACTGCTGGTCGCTGCGCTGCCCGTTAATCTTTCGGTAAACCCAAGCCCAATATGTATAAATGACATTGATGTGCGCCTAGCTGAGCAGAACCTGGTGTAAAGCTATAAATCATACATTCTGTGTGTATGTAGGAGCAAGAGGACACTGAATAGCAAGAAATACGGAGTTGACTTGATTCACTTTACTCATGCCAAGACTGCCGCGATTCACAGCTCAACTAAAATTGACGGTAATTTAGCTACTGGTACCTAATGAGTACGTTCGTAGTAGTTTCAATATAGTATTCTGTGTAGGTTTAACCCTTTTACTGTGCTTACAGATACCATTCGCTACTTGTCACTCCACGACAATAAGTACCTGCGGTACTTCCCTGGGCATAGCAAAAAGTAGGTAGTACTTGTACTTGTCGGTAAACACGCATTAGTAGTGAATAGAATAAAATAATTCTATACTTTTGAATATCTTTGCGTAGGGTTACCACGCTGTGCATGTCTCCGACGGACGACACTTTCCTCTCTGGATCTCTGGACAAGACGCTTCGACTCTGGGACCTCCGTTCCCCGAACTGTCAGGGTCTCATGCACTTAGCTGGCAAGCCAATAGCAGCGTTCGACCCAGAAGGCCTCATATTCTCAGTGGGGACAAACAATGAAAGTATCAAGCTGTATGATCTCAGATCCTTCGACAAGGTTGCCAGCCTTACGCTACTTTTAACTAAGTCCTTTTGAAGGGGAACCATTTACCGTTGTGTGGACTGGTCTACATTTACATATAATTTTGGATGTTTCTGCTTTTGACTCCACAGGGACCGTTCAGCACTTTCCGATTCAATAATGAGAGAGAGCGGGATGGAGAGTGGACTTCATTGAAGTTCAGTCCTGATGGGAAGAGCATGATGATGTGCAGTAATATCAATATGGGCACAGTCATCCGAATTTTGGACGCGTTCCATGGAACACCGCTCCAGTCATTTTCACTGAGCGTTAGTCGAGTAAGTATTGTCCTACTTCTCACTTCAACATAAGTACAGCACCAGATGTAGGCGTGGTACTATCTATGTAGTGTATAAGTTCGGCTTGGGTCGAGCATTGTTGTTTGTTACTATTTCTAGATATACTTAAGGTAAGGCGATCTTCACTGTTGTTTCTAACCATATGGAGCTATTTCTTTTCTATTGCACGAATAGTGCTCACGTCATGGATATATCGTATTTCACATTTCACAACTTCACGTGCAGCACTTGGAATTAAGAACTTAGTATTCAGACCTAACTCATAACCAACTGTGTTAGTCCGGCTTTTCTCTCATGCTAATACACAGAGCTCTAATATCTTTGCTCGGATTTTTTCGGTTTTACTCCCGTTAATCAAAATTTTGAAAAAAAGATAGCTCGGCCAAATATAGTTTAGAGCATGACAAAGAAGATTTACTTATTACGGTTTTTATAATTATGTTCCAGTTTGGAGATAAACTGGAATTTATGTGAAAAGTAGAGCGTGAGGCAGAGTGAACTGTGCTGAACTTATTTATGGGTTAAGGGGTTAGCAGAATTGAGGCGAGAGCTAACACAGTTACGGCTATGCGTGCGTCTATAATGCACGTGAGCCGCATGCTATACGGAGACGAGTCTCCTCTATAGATTAATCGCAAATCAGCTCATAACCTTGTAGCCTGTGTTGTTATTTATTTGCCCGTCCAGTGACCTGAATGAGACACAGTTGCTGCGGATGGGTTATCAATCATAGTCATTGTCGTCAGAACTGTAGAACTTCTAATTGTGTAACTCTACAGGTGACCGCAGTCAACAGAGGGCTGACATTGGAAGCATCATTCAGTCCTGATTCCCAATACGTGTTCTCTGGATCTGCGGACGGATTCATTCATGTTTGGAGTGTTGAGAATGGCTATAAAGTCTGCGTTCTCAACGCTGATCACCCGGGACCGGTTCAGTGTGTAAAGTTCAATCCAAAGTACATGATGATGGCTTCAGCATGCACTAACATGGTAAGTCAAAGTCAAAATCTACTTCGCTTGCTTTTTTAAATTAAAATCAAGTTCAATTCAGCAGCTACTCACTACTTGTAGGTATTACTTAATCCAAAAATCATCGATGTATGTTAAATCTTTTTTTTAATAGTGTAACTAGGGAGATTCTTTTATTGTGTAATAGTGATTCTTCAGGTTACGTTAGGTTTGACCGTAACGTGCGACGTTTGGTAAAAATAATTGTTTTTAGGCTATGCTGCTGCTGGTTAGTCGTAGTCAGTCGTCAGTCTTGATGTTTTGCATTGGAATCATTTTCGAAACGGATAGGGTTTGTTCCAATAGATTTGAGAGAGATGCCAAAGATGGCTAAGGACCTGCATATTTGCTTACATGTCAGATTGAATTCAAACCTTTTCTGACTTCTGACGCAAACTAAGAACTAAGCCCTACCGATACAGAAAGGTGGATTTTCTTTATTTGCTCACTTATGCCATTGTCCTAGTCCTAAACTCATTTGGGGCAAGATGAGAAAAAAGGTTTGATGTGCCAAACAAATTAGCTTGGTACGGGTACAATGTTTGCTTGTATTTGAAGAATTACCGCTAGTTCTTCAACAGGTCTATGTACAAGTATCTATTCCCGAGAAAAGTCTGAAGAATTTCGAGAAACCGGAAGTTTCGGGAATTCCTAAGCCCAAGGCAAAAGGCATAATACAGAATCCCTTAACTTCATTTATATATGCATATGAAGCAGCTTCACGTTAACATTATGAGATTCGTTGTTGCGATCACGAACCGGCAAGTTAACTTATGCTCATGAAGGGCTAAATTAATACTATGTACTATATTTTATCCTTTTCAGGCATTCTGGCTGCCCGCTGTCGAAGATTGAAAAACCACTTAAGCCGCAGAGTTTTCACTATTTTCAACCACTATGTACATGTACATAATGTAATGATACGAAATACGAGAGTAATGTGTCTAATGTGTAAAGTGTAATAATCAAATAATGAACTAGCCCACCTCCCACTAGAGCTAATCCTCAGCGATAGTTTTGTGATGTCGTGACTTGGAACTTGCACGACGACGTCATATGGATAGATTGATTTTAAAAACGTGGGACTTGAATTTAATGAATTTGAGTTAATACCGTTTTAACGCGTACCTATGACATGCACTTTCTTTTTGTAATTTGCTTTTGCTATGTTTTTCGTACGGTGTGATTAAACTCTGAACAACCTCAAGTCAGTCTGCTGTGCGTGATACATATTATCCTTATGTTCGTGTGTTTGACTCGGAGTGCATGTACAGTGTTAGTATTTTATTTGAAGCTTAATACAAGGAAGTTTGTTCCTTGTATACACCCTGTTTTGCATTTACTAAGTGTATTTAGTATAATCATGGTTGGAATATGGAATGTCTTCAACAATCTGGAATGTCTGTACTGGGATTTCGCTGAGAACTACATGTGTGGAGACTAGGAAACTCCAAAACATGAGCAATAATGTAGAATGAATTGTGACGGAATAGGTTCACTCTCCAATGAACAAACTAGTAGTCAAGATTAAAAGACACTAAACTGTACTGTAGGTAATGTCGTTCACCTGATGGCAGTTGTTTAAGATCGGCTCAACTTTTTTAAACTACCAACTACTACACATATACTAAACCAGGATCTAATAAAGTCAGACCACCTAATACTAAATTCGCTAAGGCTGCGCCACTCGTTTTTTAACCAACCAAAAGAGTTATATTTACACAGAAGAGAACGAGAACACCAGGAGCTGACCAAGTTTATAAAAGAAAATAGGTATGTACATTAAAGCATTGAGGAAAGGGAACTACGAAGGGAAAACATCTATTGGGATTGAGATTGAACTACCTAGATTAGTGCTCCAAACAAATTCAGATTCGTAGAATCTCACCTCCACGGATTGGATTCTGATTGACATTAGAGCAAAAAGAACTTCAATCCTACATCAGAAGGAAGGATTTGTATTCGAGACACGTAAGTTTTCAGCAATTTCAAGTAGTGATGCAGCGAGTAGTGGTTTTTCGGTATTGACCTGCTCGGGCGAATATTAACCTGCAAAAAATTGCTTGTATTATTCGCTCTTGTATTATTTGCCTAGTGGGCGAATTGTGATCAGCGAAGCGAATATTTGCCGATTTGGAGAAATTTCGCATAATATCGCTTTATATTCGCCTAATATTCGTCGGTTATATCTTTTCGAGCACGAATTATGCAGGCGAATATTAGGCGAATATTCGCCCGTAAGCACACGGTTTGCCCTAATATTCGCTGCGTCTCTAATTTTAAGCTTTTTCGCATCTACGACTTACAATAGTGATTCGAATACCACTATAGCCAGAGGTGGAAAGAATTAGAAATTCAAATTAGAATCCGATTCACGATTCGGATTCGTGCGGAGCACTAAACTAGATTTGTCAATCATGGAACTTTGAGGGTTAGGTTAAGGAAGGATACTTCTACGTCTGAGGCTTGTCAATTATGGAACTTTGAGGGTAAAGGAAGGATACTTCTACGTCTGAGGCTGAGAGAAGGATACCTACATAGCATAGTCTTAGCGTATACTTCTAACAAAGAAGATTTGTTTGAAACGAATGTAAATTATTTTGTAAATCCTAGTCATATCTTAGCTAAGTTGTGCGAGCGCACAGTTCACAGTTCTACAAGTATGGACCCCATCCAATGTACATCTGGCACAAGTTTTCGAGAGACGTTGCCTCGTTGATCAAATGGTTCACTTGTGCTTCAACGGAGAGGGCCACATTGAGTGCCTTCGTATTATTTCGTGAAACGCCAGTCAGCCGACTCCGAATGTTACTCAAATGTTCCACAGCCTTCACATTCTGAACTTCACCTGTGCCTAAAATATAGACAGAAGAGGTGTCAGCTGACCTTTCCATTGTCGAAATGGTAATGAAATGAATGATGAGTATGTGCGCGTGTACACAACTTACCCGATTCCTTTTCTCTGCCCTGCCGAGTCCACTCAACAAGAGGATCATTGACGAAGGGACGAAGAATTGAGATGAACACATTGGAATTGTCACGTAAAACTCGGAGCGTATTTTCACAAGAGCGGCGAAAGACACCTTCATATCCCAATGGCCCCATGGCATCAACCATATTCTGAGTCAAGCGAAAAGGAACTCGTTCAGGCTGTAGAAATCCTTGACCCTGGAAGTACATTCACTCTTATTATTATTTCATTAGTGTGACCTCCTAGTTAGAGATTCCGCAAATATTCGCCCAAAAATTAGCTGAACTTGAAAGAAGGCGAATGGACGAATAGTTCGTGGCCGAGCGGATAGAGTCGCCAATTACTAGTCGAATATTCGCTCCTTGGATCAGTATTCACCCGCTAGGCGAATCGAAGGTTACAAGGGCTAATCTGTGTAGACGCTATTAGGTCTGAACTGTATGCAAAATATCGCAGGGGAATACGATGCTGAATATTTGAGTGTATTGTACCTTGTTGAATAAGCAGTTGAAGTCCACGTGTACTACTTCACCAGTACTCGAGTCGAGCAGAATGTTCTCGCCGTGTCGATCTCCAAGGCCCATGATGTAGCCCACAATGGACATAACAGCTGCACTCCGAGTGTAGCTCATACGAGCCATGTACCTAAGTGAATAAATGTGTACAAGCGGATGACACCATACACCTAATTGAGGCGGTATCTCAAAACATCGGGATTTCCTAAACAACTTTATAGCCACGAACTTACCACTCCTGCGGGTCTGAGAAGGTATTGAGGAACCACTCCCGAAGAACTGGAGGATGTCTCCGAAGGTAATTATCCTTGAATATTTTTTTTTTTTCTTCAATATTTGCTGCTTGATCTGAAAAAATAAGTAGGTGCTAAGATCAGCCATGGTCCTTAAACCCAAATGGGAATGAGTATGTGTAACGGATGCTGCTTGTCATTCGTACTTGGGGCCAATCCCCGGATGTTCCGACCGTCGACTCCAACTTTCCGTTCCTTGTACAGAGAATTGAGCACTTGACGAAGACCGGAAAGATTGGGAACCCATTCCAAAAGACCGGTTTCTTCATTCAGAGGCACAACGGCGTATGTGTGAATATGAAGACTCCTCTCACGTGTGGACGCAGTGCGGGCCAAGTACCAGTTGACCACATTGTTCATTTCCATCACTTTAGAGTCCTTCCGCAGATCATCAGTGGGCTTACACATCAGTCCGTATAGTTTTCCATCTGAACCACGCAGGTTGATCTTTTTAGGGCGCTGAAGCGAAGGCATGACGTCCACCATCCGTTCCATGCCCACAATGTAAACAGCATCTCTGCAAATACATACAGGAGGTTCAGAGGTTCTTATATCTTTTCTTATGTGAGTTGCATGCAGACAAAAATTTAGCTCACTGTGGAAATGCGTCGTAGTTCAAATGATTTCCAGGAACCCGGGGAAGAGATACGCAAAGAAACTGTTGGAATGGAACGATGACTCTGCTGAATGACGACTTTGACAAAAGCTTAGGCAAATTGGGCACCAGGTTCTCAATGGGAGTCTGTTAGGACGAAACGCAAATTAAATGAAATCTGAAATGATTAGGAAAAATGGATCTAAATCATAGTGAACAAGTGGCGTAGTATAAACGTTAAAAGAACTTGAACTTACAGTTCGCAGCTTTTCGTTGACATTCTTGTTTGCAAGTTCAATTAACTTCTCGGCCAACGTCGTGTAGTCTTGGATCATAGCCTTTCTGTTACTTTGCTGAGCCTCAACCTCGTTGAAAATCTCGTTACATCGCTCTTTTCGACGTGCGTAGCTAGACTGGAGAGGAACAGTGTCATAAATGAACACTAGAGATAATAATAGATTGTATAAGGAGATGAATAGTGTAATATAATACTTTGGACACTGCCATCATCATCCACAGCGCCTGATGTGGGTGCGCCAGGATGAGTTGCACAATCATGTATTTGAGCTGAGTCCAAATATGAAGGTTGCAGTGACAAATTCTTGAAATAAGTTGGGAGAATCCGGTCAAGAAAACGTATGGTGGGACTCGTTGGAACAGAGTTGCTAAAATTCACGAGTAAGGAAATGAGGTGAAAGTGTGAACAAACCGAACATTGACCATTCAACATTAGGTGGTGTACTAACCAATGTGTTGGGTCATTTCCTTCACGACAGCATTGTACGTAGTCATTGCGGAGACTGAGGCTTGTCCCAGTTTCTTTGAAGTCCCATTATCCGGCTTTTCCGCACCATAGTCAAACCAAATGAAGAGAAGCCGTGGTAGACTTTGGTGAATATGCTTACAACCGTAGAGCAAGGACTTGCAGTAGTACTGGACGACTGAAGTCTGCATTTCTCTGGATAACGTGGAATATACACGTTAATTAAGGGAACATAGGCCACATCGTCAGAGTTCTAAGATCCGATATCTTGTACATTTTGACTTACACTTTTTTCTGACGACACTCTGGACCCAACGTGGCCCATACACTGTCGTAGTAATTTGCCAGATGAAAGAAGTTTTTCTCAGATCTCTTGAAAACTTCTGTTGCTTGTTCATAATTCCGAATGTTCACCTCAATGTCAACATTACACTTCTCGTCGTTGAATTTGGCCAAAAGAAGCAGGGCCTTTGAGCAAGTTATCTGATGTTGTGTGAATGGTGCATCCTCTCGTCTAGCTTTCCATTTGGTAATTAGCTTCTTCGAAAAGAATTGCTTGATACAGTCGTGAAGGACGGAAATTCCTCGATCCATGTCATTACGCTTCCCAAGCAGCTTCGCTTCCTGAATGAGACCCTCAGCAGATTTGTAGCGACGAGACTCCTGAATACAATTATTAGCTCGGACGTAGTTCTCAGATCTAGAACCAAATACAAGGAAGCGGTGTAACGCAATTCGTTTCTCCTTCAGTTCTCACATAAGCGTTAATGTTTACAAAGTAGTTGTACACGTTGACTTACTTTGATTCCATCTTAGCAACATGAATCCATGCGTCACAAATGGGTGGCACGAACAGTTTCCGGAGGTTCTTTCGAGGTGCGCTGGCTTTCAAGATGGAGAGTAAAGCCTAGGCATTTAGAAAAACCGTTCAAGATGGTCCAACTAAGCCATATTGTATATTATAGTGTACTATTATTATACTATGAAATAGAACAACAAACTTTTCGTGTGTTCAGGATGGGTTCCACAATCTTGATAGAGTTCTGGACCATTGCCAATCTGTCATCCCAACAGGAAATGAGGTGCCTTGCTTTGAGACTGAATTGTTTGACTTTCCGAGAGGTCAATCTGCCTTGTCCGAACTTCAACAAACTGATAGCTTGCTCCATTTCCGTCAGTACATGTAACCTACAGTTGAACAGACATTCACTTTACAATAGGAGGATCTTGGCTTAAATCAAATTCGGTAACAGCTAAATACGTTACCGTGTCATTTCCCCGTAACGCGTGTGATAGGAATTTATGTGGACTGGAGAGCCAGCAAGCGCTACCATGGATTGTGACTTTGCGGTTTTAATGGTTTTCAAAGCCGCAGCATACTCCTTCTTCTTAATCTGGAGCAGTGCTCCAGCGTGGTTGATATTCCATTTTTTATTGTCCTTGGGGAGCGCTTTGAGAATCTTGCCAAGCTCAGTCCATTTCTGTAGTTTCCAGCAGGCCTCCAATCGACAGTCCCCGAGAGCCGTTGAACCAACATCCACTCTGCGTTGAAGGACATAGATTACGAATATCACGTGGACAGGACGCTATACTGAAGGTGCAAGACAACTAGAAACTATCATACCCTCGACGAGATAGTCCATTCAGAATGGTGATTGCCATTTGTGGTTGTTCAATGGAAATGTAGGCCTGCACCAAGGCATGTTCCGACATGAAGTCACTAAACCCTGTCTGCATCTTTATTCTGAACTTAGCAGCAGCTTCCTATTTAATTTATGAATAATTGTGATATACTGTGATAGTCCGTGGCGACTAAGCGATATGTTAAGAGAATGCAGCAGCAGTGCAATGTGCGCTGAAAACTAGCGTTGTGCCAATATTACACGCCTACCTCACTATTTCCAGTAGCCAGCTTCTCCAATATATCTTCAATCAAGCTAGGTTTGTGCTTCCTTTTCACTGCTAATCCAACGAGGCTATCAAAATCTTCCAAAGCCACGTAGATCCGCTACACAATGAAATATGCAAACGTCAAATCAATATGAATCCGACTTCACTAGAGATTCATATCCGTTCCCTACCTGTAAGAAGGGCAGGTACCTCTGGACCTCTTCAGGAAAGTATGATAGAAATTCTTCCAGATTCATTAGCGCTCGGTGATAGGACTCCGTGTGAAACGCAGCTCTGGCCATGAATCTCTGTAAATAGGCATCAATAATCAATACATGCGCAGGTCACAGTCGTGAATCAAGGATCACGACGAATGACAATCTACAAGCTTAAACAGAAACAATAGAAGTACCGGATCAGGAATGACACGAAACAAGTTTTGAATATTGGATGTTTCCAGCACTGGATCCAGCAAGGAATCTTCCTTTGGATTCCGGAAACCGTCAGCCCGGCCGGTTGTTGCGATAGCATTCACTGTAGCGAAGTCTCGAGTTCCATAACGAGCGATATACGTGATCATGTCAATGACAGTGAATGAAGCGTTCGTGACCACCACGCGGTCTTTCTCGCTGGAGGCCTTTTGTCCAGGCTCAATACGTTGCAACTTTCTTCGTCGACGGTCCCTCCTGAAGGGTATAGGTGATGTTCGACACGATTCCGGAAGCTGAGTGGGCATTATATCAATGTCATCATCCTCAACATCCACCCTGTCATAGTTGAATAGACGCATCAATTATATCGCAATGCATAGCAAAGCCAGTAGCCAGTGAAACTCCATTTGACTGTGATACAATTTATCTTAGTGCTTCTTCGAAGACTCGCCCTCTTCATTATGAATTATGAATGAGTAGTCGAAGCTAGGACAATATTTAGCGACAGAGCAGAGCTACAGTATTAAGTTTCTAAAGCCTAATTGAAACTTACCATAATTTCATGATGTAACTTAGTTCTTCAAAAATAGTCTGTCGTTGGGCGGCAGTACCGTCAAGCGCAGCATAAACTGGAATATAAATGAACACTTGCGTATCAGTAAGTAGGTGAGAGAATTCCATAGTCCCGCATGCAAAACGTTGAAAGCAAAATTGATTGAAGAAAAGGCTTGCTTGCGAGTACACTATTGTGATTACAAAGCGAAGCTTTTGAAACTCACTTGCGACGTAGGGAAGGAAGTGAGTGGCAATCGGAAGACTTCGCACCAAAATAGGGAGAATGCACCTAATGATTTCCTTTGCTTGCGATTCCGGTCGAATGAAAGTGTAGAGTTGCAGAATGAAATTATTGCACCATTCTTGAAAGTTCTTGCCACATTCAGATCCGTAGATAGGACATGGGTATTCGTCAAGGGGAATTATATTCCTAATTCGGTAGTGAGACTGGAGGAGTGACTGGAAGATGACTCGAGATTCCACAGACATGCCTTTCCAAACAGGATTCTCGTCGCTTTCTTCCACTTTGAATACTCGCAGCAACTCCTGAATTGAATAGGCACAGATATCTACGTTCTCAGGAACGCTGATCTCCGTACCCTGATACTGTTTCCGAAGGACTTCAAATAGGCGGAGAGTAAACTTCAGGCCAGTAGGAAATACTTCCGTTGGATCACGTCTACTTCGTCGATCCATTGACTTTAACTTCATTCGGTAGTAGTCCAAGGCTCCGAGCTCCCCAAATACTGAGACACTCAAGGACTTTACTGCTTGGTCCTGAGAGTGTGCGCAATCCAATAGTGCCACAATAAGCTGTCATGGCAAACAATCCTTAAATTAGAGTACGTTTGCATCGAATGATCTGCACAGCATATTTCCAACTGATGGGCAGCAACGCGTTAGACCGAGGCTCAACATACCCGACATATGATTGGATGAATGAGTTGAGTACTTTCCAGTAAATTTTTGACGCTGAGAGTGTTGTTCTTGCCTCTGATTAGATTCCTTACTGCCAACAAAGCCTGATACCGAACGTGAGTATTGGCATGGCCAAGTTCACCGATGAGAAAAACAAAGAACTGCATTCCCCTATTGAGTAAAAGGTTCAACGAGCTTTATAGGCACGGGCTCACAAAGAAAATTGTAAAATATATATTAGAGTATTTTATGAGAACACTAACCGGTATTTCGCGGATGAGATAACTTCTCTCGCTTTCGGATCCTTAAAGTGGCGCTCGAGATAGTAAACTGTGTGTACATTCACAGTGGTGTGTTCCTTCTTTAGAACTACAAAATATTTTGCTAGTTGTTCAAACTCTTTACTTCTTTTGTTCTTCTGGAGGAATAGGATAGAAGCCAAAACTTGATTCATTAGAGACGATAGAGCGGAATCTTCCAAACTGATAGAAACGAAATTCAATGTTATGTACTTTTCAACTCTAATACGGCTAACCATTGAGTAGTCGTGCAACCAGCAGCCTTACCAGTATACATAAGCCTTCCAGGCCCTCAGTAGTAGGTCTTGAAGATATGGTTTGCCAGAAAGAGTGTTCAGTACGTTGAAAACCTGACGAAAGAAGGAAGCCAGTTTTATAAAAAAATTCCCAACATAAGATTACTAGCTGTAAGTGGTTGCAAGTGGCAGTGTGCAGTTCAATGCTGAGCCGAAGGAAACTCAGCTCGCTTTCATGCTCTGATCTGCTGTCACTAAATCATTCTAAATGTAGCAGGGTTCGTAAAAATCATGGATTTTTCGAAAAAAAATCAAAAAATTCGATTTTTTGATATACGAGGGCTGTCCAGAAAGTCCCGATCATTAATAATTTAAAAATAGAAACCCGGTACCTACAAAGCTGAAATTTTACAAATTTATAACGTGGCTCAAGCAGGTTTCACAGCACATTTGACATCTCACCCAAAGCTACTCACTCTTCTCCAAAAAATATATTTTCGACTTGAGAAAATCAAAAAACGCTTACGGCAAAAAACTAGTGTTAAAATACATATTTTCTAAAATGTAGATATTGGTTTAAATAGTTTTGGTGAGGTACTAATTGTTGTATGAAAGTAGATTTTCTGCAACGGTATAGTGACAGAGAGGAGCCATCACAACACGATTTCGACGAATATTGAAGAAGTAATTCGTCTGCAGTTCTCTGATTTGTAGTTGAAATGATCCAATACTTTGCAGCAATAATCAACATTCATGGAGGTATGGTACGGTAAAAATCTGGCCACTTTGGAATAAATTAAGGGTTTTTGATTTTTCTCGGCCGTAAGCGGTTTTTGATTTTCTTAAAATGAAAATAATTTTTTTGAAGAGGAGTGATTGACTTTGTGTGAAACGTCAAATATGCATATTTCAATCAAAATCACATGAAAGTCAGCACTATATCGGATTCATTTTATTAATTAAATAGTGATACTCGGTGATTTGTACTGTCGATATTGTATTGCATTAGTTGGTGTCGGCTACACTAATTGTGGTGTTGTCTCGTTGAGTTCTATTCAGCGCAATAGCAATAGGCGTCATACAAATCAAGTAATTTCCCTTACAATTTCGTATGCGGCAGTTTCAAAGAGAAGAGCGGACGACTTGTGTGGTTCTAAACAAACTAGGCACGTAGTGCTTATAAGAAGTATGACTTTCATGAGAAAATCTGGATATTTAAATGGAAAGATCAATGTTCCTTTGATTTTTTCTTATATTTTTGAAAAAATCATGATATTTTCATGAAAAATCGATGATTTTTTTGTTTTTTTTCCCTAGCCCGATGGCGTAGTGGATTTATGTACAGACTAGAGTGCATTATTCAACAAAATCAAAAAATCATGATATATATCACCGATTTTTCCCTACAAACTCTGGAAACTAGTATGGAAGAATTGGGAATTTTGCATAATAGCCAATTTCTCAATCTCCAACAAATAATAGCCATTGCACATGATACTCGGCACTTACCCGCATTTTCGATCCGCTCATCCGCTCCTTGCCCAAGAAGATGATGACTTCAGTAAACGAACTCAGAACTCTCCGCTTTGTTCCAATTCCCTCAAATTCGTTGTACATTTTACAATCAAGATATACATGGTATCCCATAAGCCTCGAGGATATAAAGTCCATCTGAACCAACACCATTTACAATTTAAGTCCAACATGTAAGTGCGAATTTAGGATCGTACACAGCGTGTTAATTAAAAGTCTTACAATTTCCTCCTTCCCCAAATTCTGAGAAGTCGGAATCTTATGGCCCTTTCCCTCAGCCCATAACAAGAGTGACTTGAAGTACGAAAACATTTTGCGTTTGTCAACTGACCAGTAGGATATTATTTCGTTCATAAGGGACTGCAATAGAACAATGAGAATTTGCATTTCAGATACTTGTTCCTTGCTCCTCTCTGCCTGCAGCGTTGATTTTTTTTTTAATGAGTACCTACGCCGTTTTTCGTAGGATTAAAAAAATTCAAACCAGTTAATCATTATTTGTATTTGTACAGAAACGTGTTGTTCTAAAATCAGGGTCGTGTTTAGTGCACGAAAGAACAATCTGCATGAAGTTGTGTGCTGCGTGATTGATTCTTATTTAATTCACTACACTCTCGCGCTTATATGGTAAATGTCTGTAAACTTCACTTGAAGCGAACGAACTGAAGACTGTGAGCATACCTGCATCTGAATAGATGCTGAGATCTCAGGCTCGATACCTAATGATCTGAGGTAAAGTAGCGTAGAGTTAACATCTTTCACTGGATACTGCATTGCTAACGTGGAGAAGTAGACTGGGAAATGAAGCTCCAAAAGAGTTTTCACATTCTCCAACCCCAAGTTAGCCAACCCCCGGATCATCAACAACTTCCTTCTGTCCGTCTCAATGTTGGGAATTAAATATTTCAAGAAGACTGGGAAGTAGTTCCGAATAAAGTTCTCCCTTCGTAGTTCCATTGCAAACTCAATGCCTCGTAAAACGGCATCGCATTTGTCTAGTGCCTCTTTCTCTTTAGGATGGTTTTTATTGAACAAAACTGTTGGACCAAAGACACGGTGAAGGAGAGAACTGACAATAGTCTAAAATGACAAAAAGAAAACAAACAATATTAAATCGGTAGTCAAGCTTCGCTCTCTTGCTGCACTACAGTATGTACTTGGAATACCGACATAGACACATAGACATCAAGACCCTCTACAACAAACGGCATAATGAACGCACGTCACACACAAATCAAGACGAACACCCACATAATCAAGTAAGCACCGAGTTTTCTAAAAACCCATAGGAGAAGTTGCATCAACATGCAGTCAAACGCTAGAACTGGTTCTAATGCCAAAAAAGTTATGGACAAAATAGGAAGAATTCAAAAAAATGCCTGCCATTTTCTGCGAAGTCTGTTTTGACTATTATCCCCTCTTATACAATATTACTATCGTTCTACTGATCTCGGGATTAGAATTAATCTTAGAAAATGAAAATATGGAAATGAGAAATTTAACGTCTTATTGACTCCGCACTACACCAAGTAGTGGAATGTAGCCAAGGAGGTTCGAACTTTTGCAAGTTGAAGACAAGCATAATTTCGAATCTCCTTGAGCGTAACTCGGTGCCTTGATTTCAACTCGGATCTCTTCGCAAGCTTGTTAGTGAGGCTTCTCACGAGTGGCGTCGTATTCGTCGTAAGTTCGCAAACCTTCGTATTCGTCGTAAATTTTTGTGTGACGTCATCACTTCGTATTTGACTTACAACAAATACGAAGCGAGAG
>JAQFXZ010000650.1:0-16955 GCA_034694025.1 Ceratophysella scotica | reverse complement strand
GCCATCTTGATTTTGAATTTGATTTTTCAAAATCGGTCGCCATCAAAGTTCATGATATTCCTTCCGCTTTCCAAAACTGTTTCAAGCTCGGAGATCGGAAGTACCGTTCACGAGAAATAGCCGCTCTTGCAATACCCTTAACGGGTTTCTCTTCAATAAGGGGGCCAGAAAACCTAGAGTTTTGGACATTGATGTATGTATTGTTTGTATATTGTATATGGATGTTGTAGAGTAGGAGATAATAATCTGTGCTTTGCCCTAATCATGTGCGATATTTATGAACAACTTACAGATATTAGTTTGCACCACATTCTTTATGTACCTTAGCTTCACTAGCTAAGGGTCGTCGTAACCTGTTGGTTAATGCACAACAAAAATAGCTAATTTGGCCTTTCTACGTCATAGATCCCAGTGATGTAATACAGGGCGAAGAAGAAAAGGAAATGCATAGTAACATCCCCAAAGGTAAGTTCTTACATTCATGATTCTCAATCACAATCCGATGAAAAAGTGGAGTTCATAACTATACTTTTTGGCAGAATTATTTTATATGCACGAGATTGAGAAGACTATGAGTGGGATGAGCTGGCCTCAGCATATCAAGGATGCTATCCTGTTATGTGAGGCGGATTCTCAAATGATGGGACTGGATGAGATCGGAGCAGTGTTTGTCCATGTTGCCATGATAGAAGCGGGATTCGTCCCCGACTTTGTAAATGTTGATCCTCATGAAGTGAGGCCTGAGAACCGTGTGGCATTCATTAGAAGGTTCGGAAACGTAGTCTTATTTCTATTTATTCATTTATTTATTGATCTCCATACAATGGATAATTTTTGGCGACCAAATCAGTTCTCTTTTCTTTGTTACCATTAAACTAATCGTATTGTTTAAACACACTATATGACTCTCATTTGGGTTGCTATTTAGGTGCACTCTTGGTAGGAAAATTCCGGGAAGAACTCGAATGGCGCTCAATGTCAGGTACCATGGGGTTCAACTGGAGTCGAAACCAGATCTTCGTATGTTGCGTGGACTCAATAGAATGCTCATTCCGACCGCAAGCGTCGATGTTGTAATGACTTACTGGGATGGGAAAGTAGATATCGTGGTTCAATTAGGTAAGACGCTGTTTTCACTCTCAAACGCAATTCATTGGCTTGGTGGTCCGGTAGTTTCACCGTTGTTTTTGGAAATATTATGCGTATTTCACATGGTGAGATAATTAAAAATTTACTGTAAAAAGAAAATAACTCAATTTAACTTCAATTTTCAACAATTAATTTGATTTGTAAATCAGGATGCAGAAGAAAAATGGAAATGCATTTCACTTTTCAAACTGAAACTCGGTTTAAATTACATTGTCACTTCCATTTCCGAAATGAATGTGAAAGTCCATTTGAATTTCACAATGAAACTCAGTATGGCCCAGCAGCGGCATCGCCCTCCAGGCAACTCAGACGAGCCGCGTGGTTAGATGCCACCCGAGAACATATTTTGTGGCATGACAATGAAATACATACAAAGTAGAACAATGTTGTAAGATATGAATTCAACGCGAACTCAACCTGGGACTCGCCTGAGTTTTGACTGGATGGTGAAGTAAATGTATTTATATTTTGAATTTTATTTTGAGTTTCAGTTTGCAAACTGAATGCTGTTCCATAACTCTTTTCCTAATTTACAAACCAAATATTGGAATTTTGAAATGAAATGAGATTTAGATTTTTTTCTTCGTTTTATGTTTAATGTTGCACTGATTTTCATTTCACTACGTGAAATACACATTGCATTATTTCTATGGTATGTAAAACCCAAGATGAAGCTTCTGGGCTACCGGCCACCGTAATTGGCTACTCATTATTATTATTTTTTTTAAATATTCTCTCACAGCGGAAGAAGTTGCGGTGGCCAAAGAACTACCCAAATTGACATATTCGATGGATATTCGAAGTTTTGTTGATCCAATTAAAGGATTAGAGTTCTCACCAACGCTATTGTTGAACCCGGAGGCCTGGTTGTACGTGATTCGGTTGGACGGGTTTGGATTGGCGAGCAAAATCAAGCGTGAATTTTGCAACCTGGTGTCAGACTACATCGGAGCGGAGAATCTCCAAACCCGTATCACGGATCTTCCATGTGAAGTTCTAGAGGAAGTTTTCATGTACCTGTCAAATGAACAACTGGAAGAAATTCGAATTGTATCAAAGAATTTCCGCGACTCTGCTGGCCATGTTCTAAGCCGTCGACAACCACGGGAGGAAGAGGAGGCCCCGTGTCCAATCACCTAATAAACGTTGACTGAATACTATTGAATGTCTTTAAAGCTTCATACCTCCGTCCCAAACTCAATTTATAGCTTCATCATCATGTTTTAGTCCTTTTGTACTATGAAACTTACCGAGACTGACGACTTGAACAAATCGCTACTTCTAGCGACATTTTTTGCAACTTTTATATTTGCTTTCATGTAATAAAATGATATGTGAGGTCTGAATGTTAATTAATGCGCTGTAATGTTGATTAATTTTATTCACGATATCTTGTCGAGTAGTCATCTAGCTTACAAGTAAAATTAATATCTTAGTCATAAGTTTCATTTGAAAAAGTTGGTAAATTATTGGTTCGAGCTAATTATCCACTCCGGACTCTGAGGAGTAGTATGAAATGCATTATTCCCATATTCATAGTTTATACACACAAGTCATTGGCTCCGGAACCTGACACATTTCTCAGGCCCGAGTCCTCCGACATGTATTCCGTACTCAAATTACTAGCTACAATATTACACGTGTCATGAGTGAAATTCCTATAAGACAGTTCAAGAAATTATACGAGAAGCGGTTTACAGTTTACATAACATAGCATACACAATTTCGAGAAAACATGATTGGATATAACCTAATTAGTGAAACTGTTCCTGTACAGTGCATGCGGATGCAGGAGTGTGTCTGTAGTCCAATCGAAATGATTCCACTACTCGGAACAACTAATATACAAACTTGTACCACAAACACCTAAATATCCATGCAGCATTGAACAATTGGGACACCCAGAAAGGAAGACAAGTCAGCCCAACAAAAAAAAAACAGAAGGGAGTCACAAGTAGAATATTTTGAAAAAGGAACACAAGGAATTACATCTCACTAACTATAGTCTAGAGTAAATCACAATTATTAGCAGTTAAATACACAAGAATATTTACCGTCCTTCAGGGACGTACACGAGAAAACATACTAAAGATCAGTGAGGTTTCAGTTCACAACAATCATGATTGAGGAGCTACAAAAACTAGTTTCATTCAAAATACTTGGGAGGAGTGAGCCCGTTTCCCCATTTCTGGCATTTTACTGCTGCGAACTTCGGGTGTAGAGATGAGATTTTGACTGTCTTGATTTTTCATGAGATCGGTGACAACTAGTAAATTCCATGATTCTCATTCGGTGTGCTCAGAGAGGAAGGAGGGGTGCTACTAAATCCCCGCTCAAGTCTCCACATCCCGTAGCTCACTTCTATTTCGTGTGACCATCGCACTGCCCGTATTGCCACTAGTAGTCCTGAGAAACCAAGGAAACAAGGTTCCTGGAATCTACCCGAGATATTTAATACCAAAAATAGCAAGCAACCTGGACGTAGTCGTTGATCCTCTAAACTATTTAGTCATTGAATTCCCCCCTTAACACGTGTACTGCGTATCCTAGATCTCCACCTAACTTGGAGTAGTATTACAAGAAAAGTATTGCAAAAAAAATTGAACCACTAAGTAATCAGTACAATATACACGTATGGATTAGTACTAGCCAAGAAGTGTTTGAAGGCCATGGCCATGACGAAAGAATGGCTGGCATTTTCACATTATATACACATGTACGACAAATACTCACTCTTCCGGCGATACGAAGAACGGTTAAATCCCGCTCCAATAAGTTACTTGTATTCCAGTCAAAAAAAGAAAACTAAATCAAAATAGCTA
Source organism: Ceratophysella scotica (assembly GCA_034694025.1). Classification (NCBI taxonomy): domain Eukaryota; kingdom Metazoa; phylum Arthropoda; class Collembola; order Poduromorpha; family Hypogastruridae; genus Ceratophysella; species Ceratophysella scotica. The sequence continues at coordinate 12,984 of JAQFXZ010000650.1, read as the reverse complement.
ATTAGTACACGGAAGTTTGAGAATTTCACCCGTCCTAAGTCAAATACGATTCCCCAAATCCTTGTTCCCGACACTCCTGCTCAGAAAAGAAACTTCCTTGTTCTCAATTTACAAAAAATCACAATATAAACTCTGTTCTTATTTACTAAATCCTAGGAGACTACCACTTCTAAGTTCCATCTTCCTTCTGCTTCTCTATACAACACTACTGTACAAAGAGTATGGCTGCGAAGCAGAGACGAAACAAGTACTCAGTACTCCCACTTGTCCATTACACACACACGTTTACAATAATTGGCACGAGATTTTCTCAATTGTCTCTGAAGAGCTGAAGGAGAGGAGTTTCTGGAGTCCGGCTTTCCTCTGTCGTTGGCTCTTGGGAAGGTTGGACGGTGAGTGAGCTAAATATCTGTAGCAGTCGAGTAGAGAGGGCCATTTAAACATACTTCGCTACGTTGTTCTTCAAACTCTAATTTGAACATCCTGTTTCCTAGGGAGACTATCCCAGAACCCAGAATCCTATTAAAAAGAACCAGGAGATCTGAAGTTGCTTCCAGATGTGCAGGTAGTCTGGATCCGTACTTCAGGTTCTTCCTCGTTTTTTCACTAATTTCGTTGTTTCCTAGTTCTCTGTCGAGAGTACCGTTCTCCGTTGTCTTGACTCTCCGTGTAGTAGTCTTCAGCTTAAATCTAATTTAGTTGCACATATAAAATGAAGGTGAGGACGTGTATCAGTTCAGGGATTGACGATTCTTAATTGACGAAGTTAGACGTCATTCCCATTGATGAGGGGATGGTGGTAACTCGGATGGGTGAGCCACGGTGGAACTGTGGACAGAAACAGAGATTCGCATTAGTTCAAGCTACAAGAGAACAACGGGCATGTATGTATTCGAATTCTAATTTAAGTTCATATCTTAAATCGGTCGTATTTTCGCATTAAAGGTTAATATGAAGAATAAAACTCGAAAGTTGCGTCAAGTGAACAAAGTGGCAAGAGGGAAGAGCGAACCCAACAAAGTCTTGTCTTGATTTTCACATGGTGAGGTGAAATCGTACCTTGCTCTTTTCAGATCAGCACAGATTGCATCAAACTACAAGCATGGCATCGAATCCTGCATACAGAGTCCCATTTAGAATGCGAATTTTTCGAATTTGGACAAAACCAGGTAAGTCATGTGGAAAAATTGTTAAAAAAAAATTTAATTATAGTCTATACTGTGTACAGTGCCATCTAATCTGACGCTTTGTGCCGGTATTTTTTTTTAACCACTTGATTTGCATGTTTTTGTTGTACAGCAAAATTCGAAAAATTCGAGTAAATCAACTGCCAGTATCAGTTATTCCTTATACTCCTTCGTAGCTGTTTAGATTTTCTCCAGCTTACGAATCTGTACTTGAAAATAAAACACTACGTTCAACGTACGTGCAGTTCTTATTTTCGAAATTGAAGCTAGTGCAGAAATTAACGAGAATTTTATACATTTGAAGCGCTAGAAAAACTAGCGCAACAGCACGAGCCGATAGTCCTTGGTCTAAAAGTTCAAGATGTCTTAGTGCCTTTATTGACCCGTAGTTCAAGAGAAATGACACCGACTAAATCTGTTTCCCACGGCACATGTTTGATGATGTGATGTGAGTAATTTAGATCCTTATGACGTGCAATGACTGAAGAGTCCAATCGCCTTGTTTACTTTAACGTTGACGTTAGTGACTAGTTTGTGCTTCTCTGAAATCCTCAGAGATTATTTTCAGACCATTATTTGTACTTACTCAGGTTACCGAGTAGGATAAACACGAGATCCAGGGCAGTAGCGAGTAAGGATCAGCATGTCAAGTAGCGTGCATCCGCTACAATAATGTGCTGAATGCAAGCTATTTAGGGGCATTCGACTAAGGAAGACCAGGCGTATGTTGGTTTTACAGAATTAGAAGCGTCTTTGAGTGGAACAGGAAAGGGGATGTGTAGGGTTGGATTATGGCTCCGAAACGGGGAAAGGCGGATTGGGAATCGGGAGCTATGAACTCTGTGTATAGCACATCGTACCTTGTAAAACTCTTGAAAGCAGCTGAGTGGGGATTGATACAGAGCGGAGTTCTATTGTTCTGTGCATGTTCTGAAACGAGTCGATAGAGTTCCTCCTTGACTTGTGCCAGGGACATGATCTTCTTCTCCCATCGGTCATCAAACGGTTGGTCCGCACAGGGCTCCAGGTCAGGAGCGTAGATACGGATTCCATTGGCTGACGTCCGGCAACAACGACACATACAGGAGTGAAACCTCAGACGGCCCTCGTCAATGTACGGATGGTTCAGTGCATCTTCCACAGTGACTCGTTTGACCTGAAATGAGCCGAATATAAATATTTTCATGAGAAATTCCATCAGATACAAAAAATACTTCCACAATGCAACCTATCTATGTTTATGTACAATTTGTTTGGCAAAGAGAGTCGGAAGTCCTCTTGGCTAGGAATTGAGTAAAATGTTGCAAAGTCAGAAAGAAGTTCGCGAAACGGATCACGCTTCATGCATCATGTAGGTACTACTGTTACTGTACTGCCAATAATATTTGCTTTGTCACAAGGTGAGTTCTCAATGAACCTCATACTCGATTCTAAATAATTGATTGGACAAGGGCTTTTTGACAATGGACTAACTCTTGATATTCAAATGCATCAAATGCATAATGATTAATTTTATATGAAGATTGAAGATGCTCAAGTATTAAAACAGGAAAAATGAGGTTTGACTACAAATTAGGCGCTTTTGGTTCTTTGCCGACGTAAGACAAACATTGGATGTCCTACTTAGCAATTACAGTCAGACTTGGTGTCGGGTAGCGTAGAGAATCATGTTTGCAGTTTGTGAGTATCGCATGTTATATGGAAGGGAACCAGGTGATGACGGCCTGCGGAGTACATATCACTACCAAACTGTCAAAATGTAGTTAATAACTAATCAACTGTGGATTTCCGCTCCCCTAAAAATACAGGGGCTGAAGTGTGCGACTAAACTATGATGTTTCATTTCAGGGTAGGTAGGTAAGCTGTAATTCTATACCATAAGCCACTTCAAGTTCTACACGAGGTCCTCAGTCCTCACTTGTCCCGGAAATCCCTACAATATTTACTTTAATTCTCTTCTGACTTCCTCTATGTGCTCTATGTTCTGAGTGGAACTTCCGGACTCCTAATTCTCGTAGAAGTTTTAGCCAACTGTTGGTTCGGTTCGTAATTTCGGAAGTTGTGGAAACGGGTAATTCCTGTAGCTTACGCAGAACATTGTTCAGTATTCCAAAAAACCAATTCCTTTTTTCCAGTTGTCACTAATTTCAATTTTAAGATTGCTTAAGTAGATCGTCAATTTCAAGTAGCATTGCAACACGAACGCTTGTGATTTGTATACCGGCTCATTTTGATCGATTTAAATATGTCACTGCTGTTTTTTCGGTGAGCAACATTTTGTACCGTTAAGTAGCGCATTAAATATTCAGAGGAAGCATGAGAACTTGAGCATACCGGGTCGAACGTGAGCATCTGACAGAGGAGGTGGACAGCTTCCGGTGAGGCTTGGTATGACAGGGTGTACAGAGCTGCCAACGTGGGTGCCTTCATAGGCTTTTTGAGCATATGGGCTCGAGCTCCTGAACATGCAGATCGAATGTCATCCGCCTTTGGTGTCCCCAGAAGATCCGATATCATGTCCAACTGTAAAAAAATAGTAAAAAAAGGCCGGGTGAGCTTCGAGTAGGAAATAGGTCCCGCATCCCGTCCATTTTTTAATTTCGATTTCGTTCCCTCTTTTCCTATTAGTCCCATTACGAAATAGGCTTCTGATTTACAAATATCATTCAGGACCTCCGCTCCATCCTCTCCATTCATGAGCTTCCTTCCTTCCATTCATTCCAGCTCACCCTACATGCATCATGTCGGCTCTTCACATCATAAATACGGATTGGCAAATGTGTCAGACTCGGATCCATTATGGATTAGTAGGGACAGTATGCAAGGGGCGGGGAGTAAGGGTTTCAGTTAGAAAAATCCAGAAGCCCACACTCCATGTAAGTAGCAGGCATTAGGCGGAGGGTAGGTCACCCAGTTTCAATGCAACAGGAGAGGACAGAGAACCCTAATCCAACTCTTCTTCACGAAAATCCAGTGTCATTGTTAACTGAGGGTCCTTCCAGGCTCGCCTTTTATTTTCTCCGCTCGTTGTTTGCAACCCTCTGTATTTTTAGCTCTCTCGACTATCGGCCAGGAGTTTACGAACTGTAGAATTCTCATCTGTAATATGCTTGGGGTTGATCTCTAATTTGATTCTTAGATAATTATTAAGCGATTCCTGATATCAAAATGCATCCTCCTTCTCCTCTCGCCCCGAGTACGGTTATAGCAGCTAGCAGCATGATTTTAAAAACTCAATGGGTTGATGAAACGAAAATTAGCGAAACTCCGGTGCAAGGTAGGGCAAAATCAATTGATTTTGAAAATCAATGATTTTGGTAATATTAACGATTCTGATTTTCGGATTTTGATTTTGATGAAATGACCTGATTTTGTATTTTGATTTTGTAGAAGTATTTATTTTGATATGGAAAATCACAATTTTCAGCTAAATTGACGATTTAAAATAACGATTTGATTTAAGAATCCCGATTTAAAATGTTCAATAAATATCGTTGATTTTGACGGCAAAAAGTGACTGATTTTGAGATTTTGAAGCTGAACTTTTCGGTGATTTTTATCAATGATTTTGACCATCATTTTCAAATGATTTTGCCCTGGCCTTGCTTCATCCTCCGATTGTAAGCATGTGATTTGTGATTGTGATATTTGGATGTAATTAAATAGACAGAAACAATAATTTCGGAATAATTTGTGCATTCACTGAAATTAAATGAGATATTCCCCAGCAGTAAGCGATTAGAACAGCAGATCCGCACTTTTTACAAGTTCTATTTACATGGCAACGAAGTTGCAGGAGATTCTGAGTTTAATTATATTTGAGATCGTAGGAAGATCATAGGTTGGGAGCTTCGATAAAATACTGGAGCTGAAAGACGAGGGAAGAATCGGTGAGGCGGGTAAGGAGAGGAAGAACTCGGTTTCTTCATCTCTCAAAGATTGGATAGATACGCTGCTGGAGAAATGAAAGCAAGGCTGAAACCGAGAAGCAGATAGGAATAATGGACTATATCCGAACATAAGAGTGAGATGGACTTAGAAAAAAGAATATGAATATTTATCAAATATTTCACTGGTCCTCCCTTACACGAAAAGTCCTTGCCAACAACACCCAACAACTCTCAAAACAGTCATTATTCCTCAAGAGGGTTTCAAGCCCAATACACAAATTATTCAACTAGTCAAATTGGGAAATGAACTAATCAACCGTTCCTGGATCCGAATCCGAAGAGGGAACACATGGAATGGGACATGGACTGGGCGGTTAGGGTTGGGATGGTGGGGACAGAAAACGCTTAACGCTACAAATGGACCAGCCACCCCAGAACTCAACCTAAAATCAGATTTCGGATTTCCTATGCTACCGTTCAATGAAACACTCCGAACCATAATTCCCTTAAATGGAAATGCCAAACCAATTTCCAGAAAGTTATAATTTTCTCTTTGCAATAGAAAAGCCTTTGAGCGTTCCGTCCTGTAATTGAGGATTCAATTAAAACTTGTAACATGAATATCAAAGGACCTGCTGCAACTGGCAACTAATTATTCCGGTGTACAATTCCCACGCGTCGTTCGTGTCAGAGACCTCGAATTTGATTGATCCAATATTTACATCCCGGAAGCAATCAATTGATTTAAACACTGTTAAGGCACTAAAAACCAAACCGTCCTCATTTCTGTAATCAATATATACTTACGATAGGATTCCTGAATAAAACAGTCATTTTGTTTTAATCGTAAATATAAACTGAAAACTGTCTATAGAAACGTAAGCTTGCTTCGTTCAATTTATATTTTACAGCCGTTTAAAAATGCAATTGAAATAGCTGACCAGCCGTCTGTAATTTGCCATGTACCGCGTTTACGTCCAAATAAATCAATCAATACCCGGCTTTATTTTCAATAATTCGTCCGAAAAGGGATTGGACAAGGCGGAGAAGGGGTAACCCTGCAGTTCATTTGATTCGGCATGCTGTCTTTTTTTTTTAATTCAATCTATTTCGGGACTCTCTGTCGCCGGCCCCGACGAACCGTCACTGCAACGAACACAAAGTACCAAGTACCAATATTACCCGAACGGAGCCAGGAATGAACCCTTTCGTTCCTGCTGCCCTTGCCCTGCTCGAGTCTCCCCACAAAACGCTCACATGAAAAAATAACAAAGCTCGACCCGACCAATAAATTCAAGAGAACAGACTCTTGTCTCCGTGGAGGATTTAATTTTCCCAATCAATGCTTATTTGATAATGTGTAAGTCCCCTTTGCTCCATCATGGTCTTCATTCGAGTTCTTTTCTGGTCGCTAGGCGTACATGTTGCCATTACCGATCCACTCCGCCCATTCTACATTCAAGCCAAAGGAAGACTTATACTACTCTCCTGCTTTCCAAAACAAACCAAAAGTTAAATTATGAGTGAACAAAACTTTCCCACTGTTCCAAGTTGTTCCCCTCTCCCAGTCGGTTCTCAACTTTTCCCATACCTCCTGGGTTGATGAGACGAGGAAGGAATTAGCATACGGTACAGACGGAAAAGAGGGATGCTGAGGAGTTGGGATTTGGAAGGGGATAGGGTTTGTGCTAGGCATAATTTCTCTCATCAAGAATTATATTGCTATTATTTGGTGAGGAGGAGCGTTTACAGGAAAGGGTTGACTTTCTTTTTAATTTTCATTGCATCAAGCTTCCACTTCATGATCCACTTCTCTCAGACTTCACCGCGACTTTAATCCTCAGCTCAAAATGGAAAATGAAGTGAATAGGATTTCAAGTAGTATTACGAAACATTTGATCAGACTTGGAAATTATAATTTCGAAAGTGAAGGGTGGTTATTGAACCGAGCCATATGCGACCAGAAAGAAGGAATCAGATTCAAAGTGGCAAAGATGAGCACTCCAAAGTCCAATTATTAATACGTTCAGACGAGTCCAGAGTTCAGGGAAAAACAATTTCGCAATACGACTTATCAATTTGCATCTGTTTATATACAGTGAGGAATTATGGCTTTGGCTGATGAAGCGTGACGTGCGCTTATTGCTACGAATCTTCCTCTGACGGAGAGCATCTTTCTGTGATGAAACTGACGTCAGTCTCCCCTGCACGCCAGTCTTAAGCCTCAATCAATACACTACGAGGATTTTTAATTACTTCCTTCCTCCTCTCTACTCTCTACTGAGAAACTTTGAGAGGTAGAGTTGTGAAACTTTAACTCAGTTTCTGCTTTCTGCTCAGAAAATGAATCAAATGTCTTGAGCAGAATTCAGACATCTCTGAATTTTACAGTCCAGCAGCTAAGGTGCGCGAAGCTGTCTTTTTGGCTGGTCGGTTTGGCAAACCCGGGTTGCAATTTCCAAACTCTACATGGCATTTGCAAATCAGGGTAGTGCATATGCATTTTCTTTAGGTTAGCTGAGGCCAAGTTAGGTTAGGTTTGGTTAAATCTGTCAAAAGTACCCTTCGGGAATGTCGACAATCGACAAGTTGAACCTAACCTAACCTAACCTTAACCAAATTAAATGAAAAAAGTATATATGCACCACCCTGATTTGCAAATGCCATGTATAGTTTGGAAATTACACCCGGACCATCACGCAGACCTTTTAAAAATGACATTCTCAAAACCGTGCGGATCGCACACGAAGGACAACGCTACCTACCAAATGAATGGTGCGACGGTTTTCCCTTTCAGAATCTGTTTTGCCAAGAATTCTAAAGCTGAAGACACAAGACACCGAAACTGAGCCCGCATGACACAAACCCTGGGAAGAAACTAATATGACTGTAATGGAAGTGGGTGTAAGTGTGGGCTACGCGGAGTTTCCGGACCGAGACATAGACGACCATGGACCATGTCTTCTTGAGTCGTAAAAAGGACCTAATACGGATGGATCGAGATTGGGAAGACGCTGTGAAATAATAGATTAGGAACGTCATGGCAGGTTCCATGACGCCTTTTCAGTCTCTTGGTACTTACTTGTTGGATAGGAGTTTGAGCTTGAAATAAAATTCTTCGACCCAAGAGTTCCGCAAAAATACAGCCCACACTCCACATGTCCACGGCGGACGTGTAGTGTTTGGCTCCCATGAGAATCTCAGGTGCACGGTAGTACTGTGTGACCACTTCCTGAGTCATTGCTCGAGAAGGATTCGGCTCCTCAACACGGGCCAGTCCAAAGTCACAGATTTTGAGGACACAATTACTGTTCACTAGCAGGTTTCCCGGCTTTATATCTCTGTGCAATATGCGGGCTGAGTGAAGGTATTTTAGACCTGAAATTTAACAGAAAACAAAATTAGGTAATATCTCAGAAAAATTATTTTAATTAATTCTGGCCAAAATTAGCATTACCGTTAATTGAATTTGGATTTATTTAAAAATGAATCCATATGCAATATGCCTAATCAACGATTCTGAATATACAATACCAATTGCAAATTGCAATTCCAATAGCCGACGACAACGTAAATGTATGCACAATCTACTGCATTGAAGTGAACTGTTAAGTTCAATTTATACAATTGCCCATGCAAACCACAATTACTACAGCTTAAACAGCTCGATAAAAGGTCGTAAACATCCAAAGAAAGAACTATGGAGAAAATTATGCTCCTGTTCTCGGAATTGAAGGCTCAGTTCAATATACTGGACGTAATGTGAATAAGTCATAATATGCACAGTTGCAGTGTACCCTTTATGCCCTAATATGATGCTACTGAATTCGATACAATAATTCTAAGTTGTTCCTCGAATGCCACAATACTGGTCTGGAAATTCTATTATCTGTTTGGCGGAACCTTGACCCGCAGCCGTGTCATCGCGATATACTGTACAGCCACAGCAAGCTCATAATCAAATTATATTAATGTTGCGGTCATAACATTGTACGAGTACATAGTTAATTCTGATCATACTCTGACCTCCGGATTGGAAAACTGTATGCAGGAAAATACAAGTTCATACATAGTCTTGCAGGAGCAGCAGGTGCAGAATTAAGAATGGATAAGTTGACGTGCAAATATGAATCTGCCATCATTCAAAGAGCTCATATGTAAACCTCGTAGCACTCCAGAATTCAAAGCTCATATCAAGCTCATGTACAGCTGTCATATGACAGTAGTATATCGCCCGATTCGCATGTTACTAACCCATAACATATAGAGTATTATAAATTCGGGCTCTGGATATTTTGACTAACTATGTATATGTAATAGATTAAAACGCAACATTAAAGCAGAGATTATAATTAATCACTAACTAAATGATGTCTGGAATCGAGATATCTTCGTCTGAAATCTGGGACATAATACAAATATGTATTTGACTTCCATTTCAAGTGCGAATTAAATGTGTCTAAATAACAAATATAGATGTGAACATATTGCAGTTGAAATCGCAAGGAAATGTAAATTGGAGCGTTTCTGTTGAAAATGCGAACGTAGATATATACAATATTTAATATTCACGTCAACAGTCTGTCTGGAAAATTCAGAGTCCCACGTCAAGTATACATAAAAAACCTATTCAATAGAACTTTTTGGAGTTTATCATGAAGGTTGTGTACGTCAATACAATTCTCTCGTCGCTTCATTCTAATAACACGTTATTTGATGCATGAGGTTCCATAGAAAATCCAGAGAAAGTTCGGAAAGTAAAGCTCTCAAGTGGGAGTAAATACTTGGGGAAAGTACAACTCGTTATTCTCCTAATTCCACACAACACTGCACGTCAACATGTTGTTGTTGGTACGGTCACAGGGACAATTCTAACGTCCCACGTAAATGCACTCCACCAGAAAGTCAATTAAATATTTCATCCAACCCATTCGACTGAAGTATACAGTGGTTCTTCCTTTTATTTTCATAATCCGATGGATTAATTCCTTCTTTGCAAAGGTTAGCTTTCTGTTAACTACACTTACAGTCTGAATTATGTTTTAATGATGTATGTAATGACTGGAAAACACGTGAGACAACAATGTATGAGTTTCACCTTTACACAGAGTATGCAATTACATATTTACGTAGTAATCAAACCTCCTGAGTTTGGGTATTGAGTGAAAGCAATGATTCTCTAAACAGTTTGACGTCATTCTTCCTCGAAGATTTCCACAAAATTAAGTGAATTTTGATATTAGCTGTTTTTTTGAATTAGGTGGAATGCAATACCTGAAATCTATGCCTGTGCGCAGTTTGAAATCTGCAAATTGTATAAAAGTCACATGTTTGTGCACACACATAATCAGAAATCTATACTTCAAACATCCTGTCACGTTTTCAATCACGCTACAAACGTAGCATCAATGCGGAGGGAGTATATTACGTACATTCATTGAAAGGTCATCAAATTGACGTGGAGATACACGTTTTACAAAATGATTTTGGAGATGGAAGGAAGATGGCTTACCTCTGAGAATTTGGTAGAGAAAGACTTTTATGTGATCCGCGGAGAGGTTCTGTGGAGAGACGATAATCTTGTGAAGATCACTCTGCATAAGTTCAGTGATGACGTAGCTGAAATGGACAAAATTGGTCAATTAAATTAAGACTCTAAAATTGCGAAAACTCGCCAGAGAATAAGGAATGGAAGGAGTTGGTCAAACTTACATTTCTTGAAAGAAATCAATATGAGGTGGTTGAAGAATGTCAAGGGCTGAGAGGACATTGTCATGTTTAAAAAAGCACAACATTCGTAATTCTCGACAAACACGACGAGCGGATACCAAGGATTGGAACACATTGGGCAGTTTTTTGAGGGCGACTCGTTTACCATCTCGAGGATCAGTGACGGCCCTGTAAAATTGAGAAAATAGATTCATTATAGACAGACATTTATGTAACAGAGCATGCTGAGTGGAAGTATTGACTCCACAGATCACGACTATCAATTTCCTTGTAGGATGTGGATTTATGGATTCTGAGTTGGATAGTTTGACCTCCTTGGCTCAAATAGTACCAAGGAACAGTGAAGGAGCGTCAGTTGTCAGTGGAGCACGTACAGAAATAGTTCATCGTGATCTATCGCGCGGCTTTGCTAATTTGAGTTTACAGCCCAACATTAACTGCGTTACACCCTAAACCGAGCAAGATGCCATTATCCAACGCTGGTCCACATGCTACATGAGACTTTAACGCTCAAACCTCAGTTTTCACCCTCGTTCATATCTTTTCTACCCAACAGTCATTCCCATTTGGTAGTTCCACTGACACACTTTCCGCTCCTCACTAATAAAGGTCATCTAAGCATGCATCAGGCATCTCAGTGTCGTAATTCCTAATACATAAACTCAGGTTTGGAAACACAACTTTGTAACCAAAAGATCAACAATGCAGTTTCTCTCTCGCGCACTGATAGACAATGAACCAACTTCCCCGCCTGGTCAATTGTCAATTGGGCGAAAAAAATTGCTCATGCTCCTTATTGTTTATATTTATGACGCATGGAGCTATTTGCTAATCTTGAGCTTCTCCCATCATATTGTTCATTGTATTACTTTAAATTAAACTCGTTAGACTACATGGAAAATCTGTGGGAGAGCTCATAACCCTTCTTGTTTACTATACTCCAACTACAGCGGCAGAACCAGTTTGTGTTACAACATATTTTGTGCCTCCAATACTGCAGCCATGAGCATCCGATACTCTTGTTGACGGCTTTTGGCTCAGAGGCTTTCGCAAGGACGACGTGCATATTAATATCGACTCAAGGTTCTGAATTCTGAATCTCAATGCCGTTGCCGAATTCGGTATCCTGTGCTTGTTTCTCCGAATGGGTCATTTCAAACCTAGACACGAAATTAGCTCATCAACCCAAAACCCAAAGCAGGACGTCACTCGAGTCTTCACTACAAGGCTAGAAATGAGGAGGAAAAGTCATATGTCATATTGTATCAAATATCAACTGAGTTCCGACCCAGAGGTCCAATCAAGGAAGGAAGTCAAGGAAGCGACGTTCAACTCACACGTTGTGAACTTCAATGTTGAAACAGTTAAGACTCACGAGTTGGAATGGAAGTCAAGCATACAGACAGTACCTCCACCTCAGTGGTGGAGATTGAGAGAAGGAGAGACGAGTCAAGAAAGAGGGGAAATAAGTGTGTCAATACGTAACCAATGACCTATTTTCCGCTTCTAAATGAGATGGCGACCCATATTCAGCACGGCCTGCAAAACGGCACTGGCTGAGCATTGAGCCCATGAGGAACTAGTGAGAGAAAGGCTGAAACAGCTACTTTGTATCTTATCTATAATTAGGTTTCCCTTGACTACCAGGCAACTAGTACATAGTAGGAACAGCTCACACGGGGAATCCGTGTGGACGAACTAGCACCAGCAGCAGCCCAGAAATCACTAATTACTCCCTGTCACTCATTCACTCGTCCTCGGAAACACGGAATCTGGATCAAGTGTAATAGAGTCTGACCTGACATTGAATCTCGTTTCATGCATCCTCTCAATACCCAGCACTTGCCAATTTGAGTCAGGTAAAATCCCCGGGTAGTTCGCCAATTCCCAATTACATGGTTCTATAGTAGAGACAGACAAGGCCGTTTACACTCTTGTCATGTTACGGAACGTACAGAAGAAGGCGGTGACCCATTTGGCAACACGATTTCCTATTTGCTATACTTACTCTTTGACCCTCTCTGACACAAGTTTCACCGAATTCTAGCTTCTCCGAATTGGTATCAGACAAATGGGTAGTGATTGCATATGCGCCCCCCCCCGCTCTGGGGGGGGCGCCTACTGATAGTAGCGTATGCGCCCCACCAGCGTTTTCTGGTGGGGCGCATACTCTACCA
>JAQFXZ010000649.1:0-16963 GCA_034694025.1 Ceratophysella scotica | reverse complement strand
CAGCGAACGAATCAGTTAGCATTCAGCACACAGATCAGAGATCAGCAACCATTCGGGGAGCAGATCAGTTAGCAGTCGGCCAGCACATTTAAATCGTAAATTGGCATTCCGTGAGGTTAGGGCGAAATTTTGTAACTTTTCTTCTCTACTCGATCTTAGATCGGGTGTTGTAACCTGCTCGTTTAACATAATTGCCGGCGAATATGGGAAATGAAGTACAAAGAATGTTCTTCATCGCTTGCAAATATGTATACCCGATTTCTGAAATTAGCTGCTCTTTTTACTCAGAATTTTGCGCTCTTTCCAATGGTGCGATTCCTAACTAATTCAATCAGATAAGTGTGCCTAACTAAACACACTTAAATCAACATGCAAGGGTCCTGACAAATCAAATTCATTGCTAATTATGTTTAGGTATATTTGATTGAATTAACAATTATAACATTGGAAGGAGCGTAACGTGCGGAGTAGGAGCAGCTTACTTAAGAAATGGGATACACATATTTGCAAGCATTAATGAACGCTGCATAGAATTCATTTTCCATAATAGCCGACTGTTATGTTAAACAGCCATTTATCCATACTACATAGTTCCAACATATCGATGGAAGGAATTTGGGAAGGATTTACAACTCTAAAACCCAGATGATGAATGATGATGGTACTGTTTTGCAAAAAGATATCTACTTCGTGCCTACGCATTTCCAATTTGAGTAGAAGTTCTGGTCATGAACAATGCTCATAGAACACAAATGATAGTCCTAGAGTTTCATGCAGCATTTGAAATGCCTCACATAGGTATAGCTTGATTCTTTATTATTATTTACGGAATGAGAAGACATACAAATGTACACCGTGCAGTTCCAACTTACAAATAGTGAGAGTTTCCATTGTTGAACTTAAGGTTATCAGTAGCGGGAGTGGATACAATCACTAGTTATATTGTTGGCGTTGACAATTTCAACCTAGTGATCGCCGTATATGTTAATGGAAGATGTTGAGGAGAACAGCGTTGGTGGAAATAGCAAATCATTACTAGAGATATCCATAATGTGGTCTATAGTATCGGCTTCTTGGTCAGTCTTAGGAAGAATCAAATTGACGTTGTGACATTCTGATTGGCTTATGTTCCCGTTGATTTCCACGTCATGCAAAACCTGTCCGTCATCCGTGTACGCATATTGTGACTGCTGCTGCTCGTATTTAGTTTGAAGAGTTGGGTGTTTGAGTGGCATCACTGGACTCGTAGGATTATCCGAGATCTACAAATACACACATTCCAAATTATAGCAAACAATAGCATAATATGTTTTGTACTACGAAATGAACCAAATACTACTACTATTACTGATGGGATGAGCTACATATAAGTATTAGGAACGACTAGAGGATTTGTAGAGTACTGGCACGCCAGAGAACATATTTACAAGTTACCAAAAGTACGACGGCTATACTATTTTTAAAGTAGGGCCTTAATGTACACTAGGGTTCAGCAGACTTCAGTACCAATTTTCAGCCAAAATCCTTACCGGATTCTATGTAGTACAATTCTGAAGACTACGGGCATTCCTTTGCTCGGAACGAACCACTACAGAGCTAATCTATATGAGGTTGGATTGTTACCATGTGCGTCGGGTATTCATTGAGCTAGAACAACTACTTGACTCAAGTTACTATGAATGAGGACCCTAAAACTAGTTATCTTATTTTCGGACCAACCAGTCAGTGCAATTATCGAATCAGCTACTAAACTCCACAAAACAACAAACGTCAAACAACTATTTAATACATATTTCCCTGTTTTTAACCAAAGTACGGGTACAGCACTTACCAATTACCATATTACCAATCCCACTACCCACTATTTAAAAGGCAGCGGAATGAACTAACTAAGCATGGTATATATTACTATTACTGGAAACCATACCATCACTAATACAGTACAAAAACCACACTTTGAATCTAGGTTCCTACGAGGATTACAATAGCTAGCTCAGATGGAGCTTCAAGTAAAGCACGATCTAATGCTTGTCTATCCCTGGTTCCATGAAACTTACAATCCTTCACCTTGGTAATCACATCATGTGCCATAATTGTGAATATCCTGACCTATTATGTAAATTGCATGCAACAAATTCATAGAAATTGATTAGAACTTGTCCTTAACAATAGAATATGCTTAATTTTAGTTGAGAATCCTTCACATCACCTGCAGTCTTCTGCTGATGTCACTCGGGCTTGTCGAAATTATTTTGTTATATTATAATATAGATTATTTATAAATAACGCCTGTCACTGTTAAATACCATTGGAATTCTAAAATGTGATCACTATAGCTATATCATGATATCGCACCGTCAAGTCGATAGTCGATTCTACCTGGGCGATTCAAGTTCACATTTCACATAACGTGGCGTGTATTTTATGTTCCCAGTAGTGCAGCCTGTAGCGTTTAGAGTACATTACAGTAATATACACTCTTGATTGCCAACTAACACAAAGATCCTTGAAGTGAAGTGACGTGTAAGTGGAAAGCAAATATGGCAATGTCAGTTCAGTTGTATTCAGTTTGCTGTGTTAGACTATGGTTAGTACTTTGACAAGGATCAGTCAGTTCTATATGAGAATTGTAAATAAACAAGTGCTACATTCTAAGTAACCCCTCAAACTAAACAAAATATCTGTTTTGAAATTACTTGCTTCGTTACAATATTGCTTTAACATAGTTTGAAATCATTCTGTATATGGCAATAGTTGTCATTTTGGGCTCGACTTCGACAGGAGTAGTAAAATGAAACGCACGAACGAAGGGAAATAGAGAATTAGCGTATGAGTTGATTATAGCTTACCGGATTCTTTGAGGGAACGGGAACTTCAAGGTGGAGCTTGAGTTCACACAGATCTCGCAGTCTTTGAATTCGCTTGGGGCGCTGGTCATGGTATTTTGCTTCCCATGCATCAAACAAGTAGTTGTAGTAGCGTGGACCTTCGAAGTATTGAAAGTATTTATGGGAATTTACAGTAGGAAAGATTCGGGCAAATCCGTCGCATTGACTCAGTTCATCCTCAGCTGTGATTAGCATACGAATGTCATCCGGGGTTAGCGTCTCGAGCATTTCATCCAAGTACTATGAAAAGAATAGACAGACATCAGCAAAAACTTTCTATGATACCTACTTCTTCATGATCAAGGAGGGTCATAGCTCACATACCTTATTGCGACATTCAAACTTTGACTTCATGGCGCTGTGCTTAGCTTTCTCTTCTTTCGACAAAACCGAAGCATACAGTCTTTTGTCAAAAACGGGAGTTTCCAATTTCAAGTAGGAATCAACCAGTTTATGTAACTTATCCTGTTTGACAGACAAAATCAAAATCAGATGTTTTAAGTACATATCGACTCGTCCTGAGAAATGAATATAAATAGCCGATTTGCAACGGTTAATTTTATTACCTTCGCTGGTCCAGGCATGCAAGGCGAAAGATGATATCCAACGATATTGAACACTTCCCGTATTAGAGGAGCCTTGACAGCCAGATCCAAAGGAGAAGAAGAGTGAAGACTCGGGCTAATATTCACTTCCAGCAGCCAGGGTTTAAGCTTAGTATCCAAAATTATATCAAATCCAAACAGCTCGTAGCAATTGTAACGATTGGGCATGTTGAAGGCAGATCCCGTGATGGAATCCTCTGCACACAGAAGAGTCTTGATCACAATGTCTTCCATCTTTTCCCACAGAGCCTTGATATCGTGCCCTTCACCTTCCAAGTACCGCCAAAGCGATTTCAAGGTCCTGTGAACGCAATGTACGATCATTTGTCTGCGGTAGTCTCCACAGGCGGAGTACCAGAAGACCAACATGAAGGCCATATTCTCAAATTGCAAACAGGCTACTATATTCAAATCTTAACCTTGACAGACTTCATCTTGGTCCTTCTAGTAATTGCTAACCAAAGGAATTTCTCAGTAGTCTGAACTACTAACCATTTATGTCCTTGGCAAGCATCTGCATCCCCATTTTCCGTATAGAGTTCACAATTTTTGTTGATTGAGTAGTTAGTTAGATGCATGAATCGATCTGAAACATGCTTTGAGTCATGGGAATATTTTATACTGGCAAATCTCACTAGTCCGTCCTTGTACATGTACACCCTGACGAGAAAGAAAAATAAGTTTATCATCATATCAATTTGCACGCCCTACTCGTCATAGTTTTAAAACTTTGCGCCGTTGAGTTAGGATTTCGGATACTTACTTCAAAGGATGAAAGCTAGTTACTAATACGTATAGTCGTAGATCGAACTTCCTGTCGTTGATAAGCATAGGATTGGAAATGTATTTTTGAACTAATATTGGTCTTCGCTTTGGAATTTGAGCCCATTTACTGATCACTTTGATTCCGGTACCCCGAGCTGCAGCTGGCTAAAATAATTAGGATATTGAAATTGAAATTAATCCTTCAGAAAAGGTATATTTCGCAGATTCCGGACAAGGGTAGCATTAACCAACTGATTTATGGATGTGGAAACTTACGGGCTTAACGATCCACGGACGTCCTTTCTTTTCACCGGAACTCCATGCTTGTTTCAACAACTTTAAGTCTTGAGGTAGAATATATGATTTTGGAAGAAATCCAAACTCATTACTTCCAAATTTGAGCACAAATCGATGAAAGTTTTTCCAAAGTCTATCTTTTCTTCCAAGCTGAAAACTGGCCGGCACCTGCATTTGAGTAAAGTGCAACTATAATTGAAGGTCATTGAGCCTAGACCATCTATCATCTCACACCTTTCTTTCTCGAATCAGATTTCGAGTTTCGAGTGAATTAACGAACTAGATTTATTTTCTTACGTGATTCAGCTTTTGGTAGTCTTTCAAAGACCGAAACATTGGACCCTTCATATGCTTTCCCCAGGTGGAGCTCCACTCAACAGTGTTCCTTAGTAGTCGGAAACCTGCGATTGAGGCCGTAAATAGTAACTATATAAATAAATCAATTGAGACGTCACATGTACTCACGTAAAAGTGCGAGAATCGACTTACCTGTACAGCTAACAGTTTTCTTCACAACGACTGGCGTAATGGGAGACAACTTCCACTTCATATACTTTTTCAGATCAGCCGGTAGTAGCTCCGGCTCTTCGTCCGGACTGCAGAAATTGACATAGGGTGGAACGTATGGAAAGAATGAGGGTCGCATGACAGGAATCACTTTCTTGTTGATTGCAGGCGGGAGCTGAATTTTTTCATCTAGTTCGGAGTGGAAAACTCGTTCATGAAGATTCTCTGTGTCAGTTGAACTGCTTGTAGTTTTGTCACTACTACTTCCTTCTGACGACTCTTCTTCATCCCCGTCAGACTCGTCCATTGTGCTGTACTCTGATAAATCCGAGCTTTGGTCTTGCTCCCCTGCAACCGGATCACCACCGTCACCATCACCTGAACGCCACACGAAAGAATTTATCAAAGAAAGGCCAGAGCTGCAGTCGTGCTATTTCCCTTATGTTTCACGTGGAATAAAGTCTCCTATCTTTGAATTCTTGTTATTTCAAAAAAAAAAAAATATATTCAATCGTGGGACGAGCACAGCTCTTGAAGTCAAACAGAGCCACCGCCCACAACACAGTCGTTCGATGAACAAGAAGTATGACTTAACCATCACCAGTTTGTCGTAAAATATTGACAGTCGATACCACGTTATTTGATAGAGAAGGAGACCGACGACATTGCCCCTAACGATGGTAAGGTCAAGGTGGCATCTTAGGACGTCTGAATTGAATAGTCTGACAGGCTTTGCCTTATCATCTTGAGTTAATCTTTAGGGAAGGTACAAGAAACAAACAAAATGCCAGCGCATTAACCGAGATTAAACTACTTAGAAATAGTGTTATCAACAGATACAGAGCCAAGCTGGATACGCATAACGGCAGTATTGTATGCAGCTGCAATAGCGCGGCGTATGCGCGGAGTGTTAGCCGATTCGCGTTGCCTTGCAAACGTCTGTTCTGCATCATCCGTACCTTCTTCGTCTGAAGGTGATGTAGAGGAAGAGGGAGTCTCCAGCACCCTGGACTGCCAGTAACTTCTCCCACTCATCTTCTACTACTTTTGAGTTTCAAGACCTTTGAAGTTTGTAACTTGTAACTCGAGCTCAGCCTCTCTTCGTAATTCCCATCCAATGAATAGTAAAGGCTCCTGGCATTGTGGCTGTTCGAAACTGAAAATTGTAAAGAAGCGAGCATTTATGATTGCTGAAAATGTGCGTGAGCAGAATTATAGCTCTTAGCTGAAGCTGAAGCTTAAAGGAGGTGATCACATGATAGTTCCACGAATGTAGCCTTGTTCAGGAGGGGGAGCCCTTGGACGCTAGTATCTATCTATGGATTTACTTTACATGAGCCCTATCTGTGTGGTGCCAAGCCTTATTGATAAACAGGAAAAACGAGAATTCTACTAGTTTTCAAGGGTCAAATGTACTACCAAACTACCAACTTTATTACCAGCAGCCGGAACTTGTGATTGTGAATTCCTACAACTTATCTAGGTATAAATAATAAAATACGACCCCTACTTGTTGTGATATTCTTGACTCACCCAGTCAGAGTCAGTTATTGCATGTTAATCTCAGATAGAAAGGTAGTAAGTAGCTCTTCATTATGCATGGAATGAAGCATGTCACATGTCAGTCGAGTGTCTGCCTCATAGGGTCTAGGTCATTAGCGAAAAGTTGCTAATATGCTATTGCTGACACTTCACAGACTTAGCACATAGTGATATTAAGTTTGTCACTGTTGAGGTTTGAGGTTTAGGCAAATTCACAAAACCAAGAAAAATAGAAATAAAATTCCAATAGACATAGATGATAGAAATACTCTCGATTAGTGGCTCGCACGTATTACAAAAACCAACCCAATGATCGATCGCAAGTAAACACATTCAAGACAAGAACTATGGATCGGATAGTCATCGGATATCGAATTGGTTAATTTGGTGGGAGAAAACTTAATGTGTGAGTAATGCAGCAAAAATTGATGTAATACGCTAATGCTAACTACGAAAGATAAGAACGGGCCCGTTACCTCAAAAGCCCGCTCCGTCCAGAGCCCACATTTGCTTAACAGTCTCAGTCGTCACGATATGGATGTGTGATGGACAACAGAAGAACTATTTCGCCGTCGTCGTCGTCGTGTCTGATTGGATATTGGATCAA
This sequence comes from Ceratophysella scotica, assembly GCA_034694025.1. Classification (NCBI taxonomy): domain Eukaryota; kingdom Metazoa; phylum Arthropoda; class Collembola; order Poduromorpha; family Hypogastruridae; genus Ceratophysella; species Ceratophysella scotica. The sequence goes on along the minus strand of JAQFXZ010000649.1, from coordinate 9,752 downwards.
GATTACAGTTGACACATGAGGTGGCGATGGCGAGAGCAGGTGGCGACGGAGGAGAATAAATTAAGTAAGTTTCGAACAAAAACTGGAACAGGAAACACTTCCAACTTTAGAATACTTCTTTTCGAAGAGAACAATGGATGACTTGATAGAAGCAGCTGAGCGCTGAGCTGAACCTCAGTCGTCGTCGTCGTGTCTCTCTCTCTCGCCTCAATTTCCAACTCTTCGGAAAAGGCAGCAGCAGCAGCAGAAAGAAGAGCCGAAGAGAAGAGGAGGACATGCCTTCGTATTCCGTTGTTGGGCGATCCCGCGCATATTTCATTCCAAGTCCGAATTCGAGTCAGTAGTGAAAGAAAAAAAGTAACGTGCCATATGAATGCCAAAATGAATGCACACAGCAGCAACTAGGCGGCATAACATCAGGCAGAGGAGGAGGATGGGTCGGTGGTGGTGGTCTTGGTCTTGAGTCGTGGGTGAGGCATGTGCCATTCAGTTTACATTACACCTCCTCCTAACCTCACTGAACGAACACTGGAACTGAATCGGAAACGGGTATCACTCATCACTCCGAAATCCGAAACTCCGAATTCCGCCACAGTATGCTATGCAATAAATGTATGAGCAAGTATATATATCTACACACACAAGAACCGAAGAACCAATTAGTTCCATGAAAGAGGATATTAAAATTCGTATGATTAGAAGAGTACGACAGTCCTTTTGCGTTTTGCTTTGCGTCAATTATTTATGCATTTAAACCTTTTTTATTGGCGTTGGCGAGAGGTGAGCAAACTGATTTGATTCGAGAAATCAATCTCATAATAATATTAGAATTTAGTCCAATTTAATACCATGTAGCATGCTACATGCTAGGGAAAAGGTGAAAGATTTATTGTTAAGTAGTCTTGATTTCAAGATTCAAATACAAAATATACATTATGCCAAAACGTGGAACTTGGACGAATCTTGATCTGGATCCAGGATTAGGTCGTCTAAGGTCGCATGCCCGCTGATCCAAATACATACATATACTTCGTATGCACATGAACTATTGTGAAATTTTGAAAAGTACAACCATCGAAATCGAAACCGTAAGTTTCGTGACCGACTCCCCACTTCCAAGAAAGGGTATTTCGATTGTACAGGGTCGTTCATAACCTTTTACTAGCTTTGCATTTCATATACTACGACATCGCACCCAGTCATGTGATACACTAAATTGAAAAAAAATTAATTGCCGATCTCATGGTGTAAAGATATTTAGCAGTCGCTTGCGAGCGACCGCTTCACAGCGATAGATAGTCAAAAAAAGAGGAAATCTCACTTGAACTCCACTCCAAAGGACTTCATAACATCATACGCAGTCATGTGATCCACCAAATGGAAGATAATTTCATTGCGCATATCATGGCATAAATTTGTAGCAATAAATATGTAGCGATCCCCTGAGAGCGACCGCTGAAGAATGCCAGATAGAAAAAAAAGAATATAGCTCACATCCACATCTTGCTTTTTCCCCCACGAAGAGCATGACTGCATGCAAAGATGCATCACATCACACAAGGTCAAACACCTCAGGTTAGGCCTCCCACGTTCTGAACAATCATCAAAACAGTTGAGCTTTGAGCTTCCCTGAAAATTAAATTTTACTTTTGACTTTCTGAGATACACACTTTCGTGCAGCTCTTCGCACGCAGGAGAGACATAGCGACCTTCGGAGTGGAACAGGAGGGGAGCAAGGTTGAGATTTCGCATTTTTCTTTTATCAAGCGCTTTGCAGCGGTCGCTCGCAAGCGACTGCTAAATATTTTTAACCCATGAGATCCGCAATGAAATTGTCTTCAATTTAGTGTATCACATGACTGGGTGCGATGTTGTAATATATATGAAATATATAGCTAGTAAAAGGTTATGAACGACCCTGTACAATTTATAATTCAACAATAGGTAGGATTAGGCGTTATCAGAGTAATGGCCCTCGTCCTCGCACGCTTTGTATTCCAATATTCCAAAGTCCTGTGTAAACCAACCAGCAGACAGTTAAGTTTCTGGAATTCTAAGTGCAATAGCAATACATGTACGTTTGAGATTTGAGCTGAGCTTTTTAAACTAATTTATTTCTACTCATTCATTATATAAAATACCAATCGTAGTAGATTCCACCGCGTTTGTAAGGAATTACTTTTTGTAACCAATGCTGTGCGCAGCACAAGTCCGTACTAGACTACATAAATGTACTTACATTTCATATTCATTCGATATGTTTCGATTCGATACGAATACAAACTAATTGATATGCGTATGTGCGATGTTCGAGCGTACATATATTAAGATCTACGATACAAGATTATACAGACGCCTGCCTGTTGTGAGTTGTGAAGTGAACAGACTCCTGTGATTATCGATAGGAAATTGTAGCATTTTCAAGGCCCTGTTGATTTTGTAGGGCCTGGTCAATATTTGCAGGACGCTAAAAAAGAACACATAAACCTCATAGTATTTTTAGAAGCATTACATACCAAAATCTTTGCAGAAACCAAGTATCAAATGGTAAAATTATATGGTTGATAATTGTAGTTCACATTTCGAAGAAATTGGACAAGAAACTGTATTCTACAAACTGCGGTACGTGTATATTATTTGCGTAGATAGAGTGAAGCAAATAGCAAAAGTAGCAGTATTACAAGTTACAAGTACAATACATGATAGCAATAAAATAGGAAGCCTTACTAACTGGTAACATTTTAGGCTTTATTTATAAGTGACTAACAATTTGCGACACGTATTTATCTGAGTTCAAGAAACTGCCATGAGCTAGTCCATTCATTCTTGTGATTGCAAATGGCACTTTCACCCTAGATTCTTGTGCCTCGAGGTAGGAATGAGTTCGAGCTGAATCGATGATGAAATCATGGGATGACAAGTAGACTTGGGTTGAGCAGTGAAGATCTTCCGGAAATAGGATATTTTCCAGCCACCAGAAGTTGCGAAACAAGGTGTAGGAGACAAGAAGGTCCTGTGCCACGAAAAACTGCATGAGGCGATGGATGGCTCCTGGTGGTTGACGGTAGAGGAAGTTGTAGATTAGGTCGGGTTCCCAGAGTGCGAAGCAGACCGGGTCAACGAAGCTCAATTTGTTGATGTACTTGGCGCGTTCCTTCAGAACCCAAGTCGTGACAATGGTTCCGTAGGAATGTGCCAACCAAGAACATGTCTTCAGCTTGTGACGACGGAATATTGCGTCAACTGACTCTATGGTCTCCTCCATGTTGGGAACATGGTCGATAATTTTCAGGCTAATATGTGGAAGTTCAAGGATGAAAACGGGTCTTTCTGGATCTTGCGCCACGATTGCCTTAATGACCTTCAAATACATGGCAACGCCGATACCGATTCCGTGGACCATGAAAACTGGAGTCTTCGTCGGGGTCACACCGATCTGTGAACCATAACTCCAATACGACTGCGAATGCTTTCCCTCTAACGTGTGATGCTCGAAGCCCATCCAGGTCATGTAAACGAATCCGAATCCTTGCATTGCTGATATTACCTGAAACAAAATGTTTGAAAAATTAATAATTATCAACCAACACTAACATACAGTTTGATGCGTTAAATTTGTTCAACTTACTAGCAAATTATGAATCCATCTTACATATAACTAATGTAAATACTATTATTTCGGTTGAATATGCGGTCGCAGCACTAGATGAGTTTATGAATTACATATTTTGTAACTGTAATTAATTATTCATTAAGCTAATTTTATATATTTAAGATATCCATTGCAACAAGTTTTATGTAACTACTCACTTGATTAGGCTGCGGCCATGTCAAATAAACTCTGATTGATTGATTGATTGATTGAATTACATATTTTGTAGCTTGGTGCAGTGTTGTCAGAATAGTTGATCGCTATTCACATTACAGTTTAGTTGACCGGAGCTGGGATCGTATTTTAAAAATAAACAAAATTCAACCAAACCCAATTCTTTTATTTTATTCAAGATGTCATTTAATATTCAGAAACGGAAGCGCTGCTCCGCGTCCAAGGAAAGTATGCTAATTCGCGTTTGAGAATTACCGCAATGTACTATTGTTTTAGACTTGTTAATGGCATCATTTCGCAATCATTCACTGTCTGTCTGTAGACTCAATTCAATCATACTTGATTTACTTACCACATAAGCGATGAATGGTTTATGCTGGACAACCATCTTGTCAAAATGCAAGCGCATAAAGTTCATTGGTATATTTGCAGACGGTTTGTTCAGCTTGGAAAATCTTGAAACAACAGGTTTTACCAATGTTGACAATTCCTTCCTTTCTTGTTCGTTTAAGTCTTCCAGGTTCTTGGAAAAAAATGCCCAGCTTAGCCATTCTTCGACGCATTCAATGCCAACATGCTCGGGGTCATGTTCGTAGAACCAACCAATCATGGAGGCCCAGGCATCAGGACAGTGAGACAGTACGCGTTCCAGGTAATGCTCCCGTTGTTTATGGGTGAGGCCAGGAAAGGATGTCGGTACTTCAAATTTCCTTTTCAAGCTGAGACAGTAGAAGTAGAACACGACTTCCGCTCCAAACCAAGCGGCTAATCCCAGTAGAAGCCGACGAGTCCATAGGTCGCAAGCTGAGAGGTCCAGAAGTCCAAATGTCCAAAAAATGACGAACAACGGGATATACGTGAAGGCAATCGGAGTAACACCTCCCACCACTTTCGTAATTAACCAGACTAAGATGTTGGAGAACTTCTTGTGACCCTCCGACAGATATTCATCTGTTGGATCCACCAACAAACCGAAGAATGAAAGTACCATGATTTTGGTAACACCTGGTTTATATTATATTATTAGAAATTGAAAAAAACTTGTACTAGACGGCCGAACTCGTAATGTTTTCAGTGGCAGCGATTGAACTGAATTGTCGAATTACCTTATTGCTCTTAATAAGTCCAAGTTATTTTACTTATTTGTTGGGTGGGTTTGACAGGCACGGTAGATTCTTTAGAGTCAGGTAGTTGAGTGAATGATCGATTATATTCTTAGAAGCTTGTTGATTCAGTCCTTGGATTTTCAAGAAGTGAAAGTGTAGAGAAAAGAAAAATGTGGCGAGGTTGTCGTGGGTTGTTGTTTGGAAACGTACAGCACTTTTCTGCAATGTATCTCACTCAGGTATCTATAACAATAACAATTGGAGCTGGAAGGAAAAAGGACAAAAGAGCAACAAAATAGGTATATGAATATTTTTAGTTTGGGAAATCGGGAAGCTTTTCTCGTATAATATTTAAGTGTTGTGGTTGCAATCGCAAGTGCCGGAACTCTGAATAGAACAACATCGGCTTCTGTCCGGTGTATTTAAGTATTTTGGTATGTTACACATACGCAATACACAACACAGCGTTCGTTTTGTACTCGGATATGAATCGGTTTATGGATTGGCTCAAGAGAATTGAAATCGAACGATTATGTATTATTCATACTATGTACTTTACTTCACTACTACACTACTGCGTGTGTTGTATACGTATACTGTAGCAGACTGTACTACTGTTGTACACATTCATACCGGTACGACACGTTGTGTTTTTGGTCTGATGTCTAATTCTGAACTTGGACTACTGCGATGCGACTGACGAACGAGTCAAGTACCACGCACCACGCTCACGCCATACCAGTGCAGAAGAGCACTATTTCGGACGGAACATAAATTCTTCCACTGTTTAATAACGTCTGATTTCTGGCTTAATTTGATTAAAGTACAGAAGTTCAACTGACACTGGTTAATCTCCACGTATTAATAATTCTGAATCATCCTGTCTTCCAATGCGGAACTGGAACTACCACCGACTTTTGAATCAGCCAAATTGGTGGCGTCGTCTGGCTGCTGGCTGGTAATTTTGTACACGTTTGAGAATGATGAAACCAAAAAAAGTACTACGGGAAGCCTGTGTGCTGGCTGTGTGTCTAGTGCGCCTAGTCATCTTCATCTCTTCATTTCATCGTCATTCACCACGATCCACGATAGTCTCGTTCAAGGGCAAATGACTTCCCGTGCCGTTTCCAGGATGAAATGCCGTCTCAAAGCGAAAAAAAGTCCATGCCAAATAACTACATATAACCAATTCCGGACTCCCGGACCCTGGACCGGACTCCGACCGAACCCCAAACTGTTTCTCGCATGTTGCTTGTTAATTGCATTTTGCATTCAGTGTGTAATACTCCCAGTCAGTCACACGTCACACTACACATAATATAAAATAACTTTCCTTCACCACTTTTGCAGAGGTTGCTTTTCTGGTGACTCGGTGATGCTTGTTGTGGTCGCGGTTGTTGTTGTTGCTTTTGTTTTTGTTGCAATAATATGCATCAAGTGTGCTGTGTATTAAATATGTACGGCAAACCCATATTCAATTCAACCTGACAAGCAACAACAAGCAAGCCCTGCTAGACTACATAATAAAAATAAATAACTACATGTATCAACATCAACCCGTCTTTCTGGGCAGCGCATGGAATCGTGTTCTTTTTCACTTCATTTTCTTTGTGCATGTTAGAATTGTGTTAGAATAATACATAGCTGCACACTGTACTGTATGTATGAAATGAACACAGGTTTAATTTCACAATTCACATTAGTAGATATGGTTTTTCATTTTCGGTTGAAAAAGAAGCAGCTATCTTGCAGGAATTCGATATCCCTATGAAAATTAAACAGTGTTTATCTCTATTTTAACGGAGATCAGATAAGGGACAAGAAACCCATCAATCGATCGAATGAGATAAGTGAAGGCGTGTTTAGCCCTGGATAACCTTTTTAGCGAAAGCGAAAATAACATGAGCTAGCTTCCCGGAAACTTAGAATTACGTTTTGGGCTTGAGATGTGGAACGTACGCTGCACGAGTAGATATACTATACTATTACAACACTAATGTCACTGTCTCCTTCTCCTTTCAATTGTTGTCAGCAAAGTTTTGAAGCCTGCCTTGGATCTTGGATCCAGAGGCAATTATAGAGTAAACACTACTTTTTTAATTCCAATCAAATTCAATGCTCATCACTTGTATATTACTCGAAGATTGTATTATTGTATGCAAATTATCTGCGGATGACTTAAGCCTAAGATCCTGCAATCAAGCAAGACTCTTGGTTCGATACCGATCTTGATATATTACTAGTCTCCGATTTTCGACGTGGTGAGCAGAGCACGGAAATAGGTTGGTATTTTTGTTCAACTTACATTATTCATTCATATTCGAGTTTACGCACTAACGATTCCTGACTCCTGACGCGACCGTTCATTCATAACTCATACATAACACGCCATTATTCTCCCATCAATTTCTCCAATCCTAGTCCTAGCTCCAGTTCGATTCCAAGATTCCAATCCAACCAACGCAAGTTCGTCTACTTCATTCATAAGTATTTTGAATGTAACCGTGAATAGCGGGTTTTGGTTAGAAAAGTATGAGGTACTCGGAAGATACAAAGTGCGTTCTTCCATGTTCTTCCGTATAAATTAAGTTATGAGTTATGATATGCCAATGCCATGCCAGTTTGGCTGAAACAGAGCCAGAGGGGATCAATTTATGATTCATCGTCCTTGTGAATGACGAAATATACTTGTCGGTTTTTCTGCACTTGATTTAATTGTAGCAAAATATTGGACTACGCACTGACCTCCGTCCTATGCCATTCTTAGAATACCCACTTATCATGTTAATCCTCATCATATAAAAGCTGAAACGATTTTAATTTGCTGTTGAAGTATGTTATGTACCAACAACGACACGAACGGTACGATCTCAACGTGTGAATGTGGGATTACCGATTACCAATTGAAGTGCATGATTATTGAAAATCCACTTCACTCAATTTGTTTGCCTGGGAATACGGAACACGCTAGAAAATATAACTTTATTATATTGGAAGAATATGTTTCAGAATTGCTTATCGTCCAGAGGAGGCTTGAACTGGTGAATAATGAAATTCAAATATTCCGACATTTTAATCGAATAAATCCTAATATTTTAAGTACTCTTTAGCACGGAAACGCTAGACAGAAGGAGTAATAAATATGAATACTGATTAATACCATGACTTAGCTTAAATGAAATATCGATTGTATTTGCATAACGTGGTTTAAGACTGACATTTTTTCGCAATGCTTTCTTGCATAGCCTTCAAAGGGAGTGTATCCTATTCAATTTGGTAGCCAATCTCAGGTAAATAGCCTTGCAAGACGGTTGTGTAACTTGAAGACGCGTCGACATTCACGAACTCGAACATGATTTCTCTTCCATCATCACCGACACGATTCGTGACAGTTTTGCCAAGCTCGTCCTCTTCCACTACCGTACCGTAATCTGCTGTCTTGAATACCTTTCCATAGTAGTTTCCCTGTAGAATATTGGAAGTTTTTCATAAGTCTGAAATGAAAATATACGGAAGACTATATAGCAAGTGAATATTTACTTCTAGAATCCGGAATGAGGCAATGTACCAAGCATTTGCTCGCATACGAATCGGTTTGTCGAACTTCAAATGCTCAACTTCAGAGACGGAATTTTTAGAGGAGTAATGACACACGTTCCTTCCTACCACTCTTTCTTCCAAGCAGTCTGTAAGCTTTAGTTTGATATGAATTTGATTGTCTGAGGTCACTTGTGATACTGCGGGGGGATTGATACCAAAGCTCGTGATCCAGATGGGAGTACATACCTTTATACTATGTATGAGATCATAAGGCATTAAGATTTCCACCCTCTGTACTTTCAACTTTCAGCCACCAGGCCGACGAATGAACAATTGAAGATTTCATCTTACCGAATAGCGTGAGAAGCATGTGTCATGGGAATGTAGTAGTATGTACTGGAATTCGTTGTCATTGGCCAACCATAGTAGGAGTCAGATCCAATGCAAAGTCTTCGCAGGATGTGGTGTTCCCCATATGGTACATAGTATTTCCGAGGTTTCGAGTTAAATACACCCGGCGGAATGCAGCTTCTATGAAATTATGGTAAACTCCGAGTAAACTCTAAATGATCGATACATTTTGAATAGGAATGTCATGCTGATTCGTAATTACCGAATAGACTCGGGGACTTGAAAGTACAAGAATAAGGAAGTAATTTCGTCGTTCGTCAGGACTTGAGCTGGACCCACTTTCAGAGACAAGTCCAATTTATTCATTTGCGGAAATCGAATCAAATGAATGATATTTTCGAGTACGGAGCGAATATACTTTGGAGTTGCGAGAACTTTTTGACGTTTACAGTGTTCCTTGGCCCACCTGTAATTTATGTTACACAGTACAATTTAAATAGATCAAAGCTTATTCTATTCCAGCAGTGCTAGTGCAATATTGTTAGCTCCGCCAATTAAATTAACCTAATGCAATCCAGTTCAGTCAACTGAAAAGTCGGTGGTGTCCCTCATTGGAATTTTTGATAAAAAACTGAGGATGTCGGCCGAAACAAAGTTGTTTTTCGAAACTTCGCAATGAATGAAAATGGAGTATTGCGGAGTTTCAGCGATATTTCCAAAGCCTGAAACGACCCGCTATGGTAAAAAGAATGTAAGTAAAAGATGTATTTTTACCTTCGTGGACTGATCCGTACGTTACCACAGGCAACATACATGTTGTTTGGTAACACGGGTTTTCCGTATGCGGAAAAGGGTACCTTCTACCGAAGGTATATGCATTTCACCAAGCCCTCAAAATGTGGATTCAAGGCCACAGGCCAAACCACTAA
>JAQFXZ010000648.1:0-17020 GCA_034694025.1 Ceratophysella scotica | reverse complement strand
TCAAGAAATGAGATCGCATAGCCTGCGCGTTGGCAAATCCTCTTCCACATTGTTGACAGACAAAAGGTTTCTGAAATAATAATAATTATATTGTCAGTCATATTTTATTCTAGAGATAAGATTAATTCTTCATGTTTCTGAAAAAGTTCGCCACTATTTTTCACTGAAATGTCACAATATATTGAATATTGAATTGAGTAAAAAAAAATCACGTACTTCTCCAGTATGCGAGCGCATGTGTCGTGTCACCTTCCCACGTTGATTGAAACCTTTTCCACATTTCGGACACACGTACGGGCGTTCTCTGTGATTTAAAAATGTACAATTTGAGCATCATAGTCAGTGATTTGCAAATTACCACGGAATTTCAAGAAAGAAACCAACTCTGCTTACCCTGTATGAGTTCGGATATGATATTCGTAGTGAGACTTCGCAATAAATCCCTGGCCACATTGCTCGCACTTATACGGCTTTTCTCCATTTTGACAGAACTCATGATACTTGATGTGAGCTTTTGTCTTGAATTTCTTCATGCACACATTGCATTGATATAGAAGAGGATCTCCACTCACAATTGAAATGTGGTCATGAATGTGGACTGGATGCCTCTTCTTCTTACTAGCTCGGTTTTCTGTACTTGGAGCCGTGTCGAGGTTCAAATCCCCAAGAATTGAGTCAGGTTCCGGTTCATTTTCTGCATCTGGACTGGGCATTGGCATGCTCGACGGAGGGATTCTAGTTGGTTCTGCGTATCGCGTTGGTCCGCTTGATGTACAGGACACAGTTCTCGATGGACTCGAGGTACTGGCTCCATTAGCGACAACCTGAGCATGGACATGCTTGGTCTGTTGAAAACTTGTGGAAGGACCGGCTGTTCCGTTTGTCCTAGAAACTGCTGGACTACTAGACTCGTTGTTACTGTGAGTGAAAGTCGAATTGAGTCCAGAATGTCCTTGTACGGGAACTGCTCCTCTACTTGGAGCTTTGTTTGTAGCAGAAGCTTTTCCATAAGTTTGTCTAATCTTTGGCAAAACCTGAAGTGGTGGAGATGGTGGGTCTGGAGGTCTTCGGGAAGGGTGTACCTTTGAGGTCCCTGGTGCAATAGTGAAGTTTGAGTGATTTGTCGGTTCTGCTGCGGATCCATTGGAATTGGTAGTCGATCTCAATGTGGTAGAACGAGTTGCCTTGCCAGGTGGTGGCGCGTTCTGCCCAATAAGCGTAGAAATGGTAACCGGAAAAGCAACTTGAGTTGACGAACCAAATGCGGTTGGTGTGGGTCCTTTTCTCGTTTGGAAAATTGTTGAAGAAACTAGAAAATAGAATATTAAATTATTCGTTTTCGTTTTTAATAATTTAATTATGCCAACAATTGCTCAAAAATATATTCTCGTCTTACCCGATGGAGAGCTTGTCAGAGCACTTCGGAGAGCTTTCTTAGGTCTTTCGGACTCGGCTTCGTTTCTACATTGAAGACACCCTTCCGAATGCTCAATGAAGCATTTACGACACTTGACGTGCATACAATTCTCCAGAACTGATCGATTGCTTTCCTCGAATATCCGGTGACATTCGGGGCAATTCTTGATCCCTGTTAATTAAGTAAATAGAAATTCAATCAGAATCTATAGTGAAGCATTATGGCTTTCTGACTCGCGTGCAACAACGTTTTTCAGCTTCAATTGTTTCAAACTAAATAAACTACTTACATCGTTTGATGTTCTGGTGAAAGTTGCGAATTTTAGAATTAGAAAGCCAGAAATGGCTATTTACCACCAAAACCCAAAACTGAGTGAAAATTCAGATATTTTCGTCACTATTGTAAATATCGCATTTTAAATTGTGTAATTTTATTGGCCTTATTTCATTTCAATACTTTCTTCGCCATTTAGAAAGAAATCTGACTCCGCTTTCACTTACTTTTCCAAAAATCTTAATATTAATTCCTGCAAAATCTGTTGTACGCTTTGGTTTTGACATTTTTAAAATTCCTGTGCTACAAAAGATTAACTTTCAATCTGGGATCATCGCTTCTTGTACTATTGGGTTGAACTCCAGGAAAACGAAGAAACCCGTGCCACGTGCCAATTAGTCTAATAAAGATCATGCCTAAAAATTACTTACCAAATTGAGTGAGCGAAGTTTCGCTTGAAAAATCATCCCCTCGATGAGTGGCAGGTGGAAGTGCTGGAACGGTTTCCAAGCGTCCATTTGAGTAGGGTCTTTTGGTTCCGCCTCCTTTCCGGACCATGGTCGTCTATGGATTCCATGATGAGTCAAAGAAATTAGGATTAGCTTTAACGTCTCAATCAGAGCTCTGATTTCCATGGATACCCCTCATCAGATATCTTTCTCAATGTTCAATTTCCTGCCAGGCTTGATTCTCTCCTTCGGGATGTCTTGAAGATTGGACCATCGAGCTGGATTTCTTCCAAAGAGTTGATTCCAGAAATTCTGTTTTCTTTTGCAAAAACGTCAGCCACCATTCCAACTGGAATGTGCTCTTTCACCCAAGAGTAACTTGAAAGTTACTAGACAAGCCCGAAGGTCGTCTGTCATGCTGCAAAACATGATTTTTGTGTTCTCCTGGAAAATGAATTTTCCATCAACCTTAGATCACTCAGTACTCTCTTCACACGGCATTCATTCCTAAAAATTGAAAGGATCCAAGGTGTTCCTGTCTTGCTGCATTAACAACAATTTGATTGTGTTTAGTATTGTACAACAATACCAAGACTTTTGGTACACCTGGATACGTTATCATTACACTTTATTCAAAAACCAAACAGAAACCCTTCGTTAACGTTAAAATCCCAAAACACCAAAACGTAGCATTTCCGTACGACGCGTCTGAGGCACGACGATTTCTGAGAGCAACCCAGACCCAGACATTGGATTTATAAACACCAACTGTTTGGGTTTCAACTTTAGTTTATGACTTGTAAAAGCAGCCAAATAAATCTTGTGCGTTGGCACAATCTATCTATACGAATAAAAATAAATTCTGGATTGAAAAGCTCTCTTGGGAGATGCTACGTTTTTGGTGGATGAAAGCACAAACAGTAAACTTCTATTTGAATACTTGCAATTCAATCCAATTGTTGTTCCATCACTTCTCAGCCACCAGAAGAGTCAAAAATATAAACCCTCCGATGCCTTCTGACTCCTGTAAAAGTTCAAATTCATTTCATTTAAATTATTATCAGCCGAGTTTTTCCAAACTTTGAGAATAATGTTTGAAAATACTGAGTTCGTCATTACTCATCCTTTCTCTCCAGTACGTTTGTTGGACCATCGTTCAAGCCTTGTTGTACCGTCTACCGTCTACCGATCTACTTACTGCAAATAAATACAGGAAGTTTATTAGAATTTGTAAGAGTTTCTGCGTGCTCAGCATTATGAAGCGTCTATTTTGATATGTGGCTCAATTTACTTTATCTTCAGATACTAAAGGGGCAAGTGTCAATGCTTTTAGTGCAATCACGTTAACTGAAATCACCGCAGAAATGTACTAGCATGCACTTTTGACCGCACATCGTTCGCATTCAGTTAACGTTAACCGCTACAACGCAATCTGAGAAATAATAAATCCAGCTGCACCCACAGCTTCATCAACATCCGGAAGTAGGATTGCATTGGCAAAATCCAGATTGGCAAACATTTTAATGCTCGAAAAGATGACCAAGCTCTCTGAATATCGATTTTTGCCAATTTGACTTTTTCCATTTTTTAAATCCACGAAAATTTGAAGTTTTCAGAAAATAATTGAAAGGAACAGAGATTTCGTAGGTTGAACAAGTCAATTTGTACAATAAAGAATTTGCCAACCCAAAATGCGAAGTTGAGTTTCTGTTTTATCAAAGTCAAAAATGTTTGCCAAACTGAATTTGCCAAATTAGCATGGAATCTCAAATTCCTAATCCGGACTCTGGAATCCGGAAACCGGAAACCATTCAACAAAACCGCAGATGAAAGAAATTGAGCCACATCGCTTGAGAGCCTCGTGGATCATGACAAGCCAAAGGCCATGGGATTAGCACTAGACACTAAGGCAATAAGCAAAGCATGAGTAGGCTGCATGCACTACGGGTCTTAATTACAAACTACGGATTCAAACACAAAATCCCATATTTGACAAAGTATTGAAGCCCAAGTCATCGGTTCCTTTGATTCCCCATTGGAATTGTGAAAACAATAGTTTCTCTGAACTAATTTATTCTCTTCCTTGAGACTCAGAGGTAATTCAAAACATGTTTTGCCTAACCAACGACACTAGACTCTGAAGAAAGTGACAGAACTACGCATTTTCTAAGTAAATAGGTGCAGAAATTTCAAAATCCAATTTTGAACTGATTCTCCTGAGATGACGCCGCAAAAGTAGTTTTATTCTGAAATCAAGATGCAATTCCATGTGCGTTGAGCTCATTTGGAATTCAGATAAATAGAGCGTCAGAGTAGCCTACAACACCTAAGTAACTCGGATTTCTGACAGTACATGGTCAACTCAGTTCTGTACGAAGGAGGAACATGGTAAAAATATGGATAACCTCAAGAATAAATCAAGCTCTCGTTGCACCATGCCAAACTCATAAACAACTAATGCAGCGGAAAACTAGATTCAAATGTACCCAAGTAGCTAAGCTACCTCCTACTTATGAGGAAAATAGATGTCAAAATAAAGCACATTCCCAATTCTGCACGAAACGTGGGTACGTTCTGATTTTGCGACTGTATCTTGCATGCCAATTCCCTCTGCACTTTGTACTAGTGATGCCGCGAATAGACCTTCTTCTATAGTCGCCATAGGGCGAATATTCGCCCTTGTCACCTTCGCCCGCAAAGCGAATTTTCGCCCGCAATAAATCGCTTCGATTATTCGCCTAATTTCAAATATTCGCCCTTTTAGCATTTGCATGTAGTCGAAGGAGTAAATATTCGTCGATTTGGAGAATACTCGCCTAAAATTCGCACAATATTCGTCAATTTGAAGAATATTCACCTAATATTCGTCAATTTGGAGAATGTTCGTCTAATATTCGCCAGTATGGAGAATCTTCGCATAATAATCGTCAATTTGGAGAATGTTCGTCTAATATTCGTCAGTATGGAGAATATTCGCAAAATATTCGTCAATTTGGAGAATATTTGTCTAATATTCGTCAATTTTGATAATATTCGCCTATTATTTGTCAATTTGGAGAAAATTCACCTAATATTCGTCCATTTGGAGAATGTTCGCCTAGTATTCGTCAATATGGAGAATATTCTCATAATATTCGTCATTTTTGAGAATATTCGCCTAATGTTCGTCAATTTGGAGAAAAGAAGCCTCATATTCTTCGATTTGGAGAATATTCGCGTCTAATAGTCAATTTCGAGAATATTCGTCTAATATTCGTCAATTTGGAGAATTTTTATCTAATATTCGTCAATTTTGAGAATATTAGTAGCCTAATAGTCACTAATAATTTAGGAAATAGCTGCCCAGTATTCGCCTTACATTCGTCGATTTTATTCGCTCGAGCTCGAATTTTGTAGGACCAATATTAGGAGAATATATCTGCCTGAACTTAAGTATTCACTCCATCCCATCGCCTTTGCCCTTGAATTTCATTAAGTTTTGGGAGAATATTCGCGACATCAATACAGTGAAGTACAAAGTAGTGATTCACTACTTGGTGCCTACGAGAAATGAGTTCATTTGAACGCTACCTGCGAAACTCGCTGAAATAGGTCATGTCCATTTACTAAAATACAGGTGGGAGGGAATATCGCTCGTTCAGTTTTCAGTTCAAACACTTTCACTTCCGCAAAGATAGAGCGATGAGAAGCTATGTAAACTTGATGAAGGCATTAAATATGTCCCGTGTTCTGGATATTGATTGTTCATAGTTTAGAATCGAACCAAGGTTCCAGAAGTGTGGAACACAATAATCAGATTCGGAGAAATGAATGAGTACATGGTTAGCGAACCTAATAAAAAATGCACGTGTCATGTATCGTATCCATCACTCGGTAGCATCAAGGCATATCTCCACTCCAGTGAAACACGAAAGGTTCAAATTACAGGGGAATGCCTTTTACCGATCCATTCTGAACTGGACTAAGTTTAACCTCGGTTCACTTTGGTTCGTGAAAGCGGAATAATTGATAGATTTTATTCCTTTCACCTTCCAGGTGCCTGGAGTATTAGAGCCTCGTGAACCTACAACGGATGCCGCAAAGGTTACTAGAGTTCTTCTTTTGGAGCTAGAACAATCGAAATTAGGTTCAGCTAATAACATGTTGGAAATAATGATGCATTTGAAGGACGGGTGTTAGACGCTGTACCAAAATTAATTTTGCAGGGGTTCTGCATTCTGCAACTCTAATCTTAGAATTAGTTTTGTTCATTCTAACGGCAAATGACAACTATGTTTCTATGAATGGAGATTGTATGCAATTATTTTCCGGTTCTCCTGTTTTTTTTATTCTCATTGCTTGGATTAACGAAATGTACATTTCCCTCAAAATATTCATAAGTGCCAATTCATTTGAATGAAAACGTATATTTCACATTTTGGAATTTGGAAGAATGAAAATTAGCTAGTGCAAACGCAACGTGCATGAAGAATAATGGAACAGTTTAACGCAAGTAATCCAATGGCTTAACCAGGAAATTCCGGAGCGAAATTGTTTTTATTTCTTGTTTTTTAATGCCGATTTTTAGGATAATATCCAGAGACGCGTGTGGTGGAATACAATATGGGAACATTTCCTCATATCTTTGTTGTGTAGTTAAGTTAATTTAAAACGCAATTATTTGAATACTCAAACTAGTACATTATGAGGCATGATGCGAAAACGTCCTTGATATTCAAACAGTTCTTGACCTCATCGGCACGGAAAATATATTATTCCCCATTTCAAGGTTTCTGCAAAGCCTGAGCCGCGTCTATTCGGCGCACGCAAATTGGATGCGACGCCTTAAAAATCGGCGATATTAAAATGCAGCCACAAATGCAGTACAAGAAAAAACGAGAAATATAAAACACAACATGAAATCTCAAAGTTGAACATTGCAACATAGAAACCGCTAATACACAAAACTCGCAATAGTAAAAACCGCTACGTAAGACTCGAAATAGCAAAAACCGCTACACATGAAGCCGCTATGTGGAACCCAGAATAGAAAAACCTTTACAAAAGAACCCGCAACTTAAACCCCACAATAGAAAAAACCGTTACTTTAAAAGCCGCTACGTAAGCGCCGCAATTGAAAAAAACCGTTACATTGAAAGCCGCTATGTGAAACCCGCAAACCCGCAACACAACTTCCAACTGCCATGCGTGTAATCTGACCGAAATCAAGATTATGACATGTTTGAATTCCGAAGCCCGCGGTTTATGGTCGGTTTGTGCCCAACTGAACGACCTTAACTAACCAAGGATATGACCCGCAAAATCGAGTAGATCCCACACCGCAATGCATTTGTACCAAAAATTGTTACATGAAATATGACGTATTAGTGTGTTGTGTCGAGTTTGTGACAATTCCGGAAGAAAAATCATGTGAAACGTCTTTATTCAGCGAGATTCGACACCAGAGCCTAACCTTGCTCAATTAAAATGTTATACATTTAATGATATGCACAACTTTCGCATCGAGCTAAATTTAATCATCGACATATCAGTTTTGTTCGCCCTGCTTGAAATTATTTCCATGCCTCTTTCGAACATTGGATAACCTATTCTGCCATTCCTTAACTCCAAATTTTCTCAATTGACGGAGAACAAAAACGCTGAACAAAACTGAGGAACAACGAAGAGCATGAAAATATTGACCAACGCAACAAATATAAAATACGCAGATGATATAAAATACATTTTGAGTAGTACATGAGCACATGCACATCTCAATGTCAGATGCAATTGGGAATTGCAGTACAGAGAACCAGAATCAGGTTGCATTTTTCTCTACTGCAAGGTTATCCACTCAGATGTTTTTGTGCAAAGCTTGTACAATAGCATGGACCAAGTGCATCCTACACATACCTGCCCATCTCGAAAGAACGCTGAGAACCGTGAGAATGAATTAAATGCACTCTTATTAAGGTAGGACGAAGTGAAGAATGAGGCAATTAGTACACGCATTAATTACATGCATCAACATCAACATCAAATGTAATTTACAAATCATGTGTAACAACTATTATTATGTTGCATGTGTACTAAATTGAGCTAAACGTTTGACGTTGAATTGAAACATCATGAAAATGCATTTTTTTTTTGGAAAAAGGCTGTATTCTGTATTCACCTGGTACTGTGAGGAAAGAGCCGCTTTGGCACTCTGATAGTAGTAGTATGCATTATGCGTGGCCAGAGCATTCCAGTAGGGCGTATTGAGCCACAAGTTCCAGCCCAGATTCTGATAATGATTGAAGTTCATCACTGGGCCGGGGTCATGGAAAGAACGTAATGAAGACAGTGTTCCGGAAACAGTCTACACACTTCGAGACCACAGACACTTTGTCGAGGAAGTGGACCTCGGCCTGGACGCCAAGTCCAACTGATTAGCCTAACTTCATGCTTATTAGCTGAGTGTGACAGGGAAAACAAGTCAAGAAGTGTCCTCTGCTCTCTTTCTGCTCCTCAATTGGAAGCGTCTTGGAGATGTGGGAAAAGAAGTGTGCATCAATTCAATGGACTTGTTTTATGTTGGGGACATGGGACTCTGCCAATTTGCGGCGAATGCTGCTGTAGCCTAAGTGCAGATCCGCACACAGACCAATTACCCCCTCGGAAGAGGAATGGACTGAGAGCTGAGGCAAGATGCTCGGCTCGAGATGAACTGCAGCATGGGCAGGCCGGAGCCGGGGAAGCCGTTCCACACGGACTCGTAAGCTGACTTGACTGTAGATGGAGAATTGGCAAACTTGTGAGGTTGGAATATGCAGGGTGAACGGGGACTGACGGAGTTCTCAACCCAGAGCCCGCCCTTAAGTAGTCAGAAGGAAAGGAGTTTGGTGCTAGAGCATCTATTGACCGAGTCCATTTGGCAACTCATTTTGCACAACCCAGCCACACTCCAGCACATCACTCCGGCTCCTGGTCATGTCCACCCCCTTTTCCATGCAACCCATTGCATCGGTGCAGCAGCTGAGCCGCTCCTGCACCTTGCTGCACTTTCTCGTCAAGACCAAATGGAAAGGACCAGCTGAGCCGTAGCTAGCGGAAAGCGGAATGGGACCTGCCGCATGTCCCTAGCAACCACGTCCCTTGTACCCTCGGCCCATCATCCCAATCCCCCTCAAGAGCTCAATATCCGCAATTTTCGGATCTTCCCTGCTCCACTTTTACAATATTACATTATTCCATGCATTTTTCCTCGTTCCACTTTCTCTGCATCGGATTCCAAATTGGGCCTGGAACCGCAGAGCGTACTATGCACACAGAGTACACAGAGCCGAGTTTGTAGTTTGTCATTGTAATTAAAACCTTGGAAATTCCCTAGGTTCAAAGGATGCACAGGCGGGGAATGTAGGGAATTGAATAGTTGTAAATTAACAAAATCCGAGTTTTGTACTCAATTCCGGATCCCATCTCAGTTTCAGGTTTCTTGCCTCGAGGGACAGGCCGGGAGAGAGAAATTGAATCCTGCCTCATCACGTTAATTAGTTTTTGGAGCCATTTCCCAAATTCCAACCTGTCCATTTCATCAAATTCTAGAATCCAAGTCGGAGTGAGGAAGTAGTCATAAGGGGCTTCAGGGTTCAATTCAGATTGAAATCCACTCACTTGATCAACTGGACACCTGACTATTAAATTTCATGACATGCAAGCTGAGCAAAGTAAACTTGTGCCGTGTCTTGGTATAGGAAGGCCTTGCATTGTGCTCAGCGCAGCGATACGATCCCACTACATTCTAATCAAGTCCCTGCACTTTCTCTTCCTTTCACTCTCTGTTCTCGCTCCAACCACGGAAATTCACAAAGGACCTTCAAACTCTTCTCAACGCAACCCAATTCGAGAGAAGTGCAAATGTACATGCAGAACCCACACAACAGGACGGCTTGACAGCTTTCCCCAACTCATTTTCCATGCATGCATGCATGCCCGTGGCAGGAAACAAAAGCGGCTACGCTCAACGTGTCTCCTGTCACTTACAATAGTTAGAGTTAGGTAGTCATGTTAATTACTTCACCTAAATCTGGAGAATGAACCTAAATCTAATTTCCATGGCTCACTTCAGTGAAGGCCCTCAAAGTTTATTGAGGTCATTCTGGCGACAAGCAAGTTTTGCGAAATCCTATACAGGAATTTGTAAAAATACTACATTCAGTGTGTTATCGCCTGAGAAGCCCTTATTTTCTCTTGAAAGGCAAATAGGCGTACTATAGAAAATAATTAGCAATACATTTTAAAATATAGATTTTTTTTTTAGAATTTCACCTGAAAGCAGAATAAAATAAAATCCGAAAATGTGCGCAATTTTTGGATATCAGCGCATGCGCTCGTATATTTATATACGTACCCTATATCAAGATGGGTTCCGGAAAATGACGATAATTTGGGTTAAGCTCTGCGGATAACCTAACCGCATATTCCGAAACCTAAGTTAACTATAATGACGGTTGAGGTAAACTAAGCCCTATGTTGTTGCCTCCAGTGTTGCTTCCACAGCACGTGCACAACACGGCCGTTGTTGCATTCACTTACCATTGTCAGTGTTGTACCGCATGGAGTGTAATTTATTTTAAATTATGCTAGATTAGGTTAGGGTACTATTGGTTAGGTTAGGTTACCTTAAGTTTATGGCTAGAATAAATCGAAATAATTAAAGCCTGCGGCGTTCCAAAAAACTAACCTCGCTAATGTGAAAAAGTAAAGAAAATGCGAAGGCAATTTTGGAGGCGACAGGATTGGGTCTTGGTTTACTTTGACCATAATAACGAGACTCAAAATCGTGAACATTGCATTTCTAAAACAAGAGCAGCGCTTTCCGCGAAATTAAGAAAAAATACTCATTAGCGTATTAAGAATTCGAAATAAATAAAGTTGTAAAATTAACAGCTTAATCGAAAATTTGCAAAAATAATTACTGAAATTCAGCGCCATAATGCAACCTACAACATTCGGTAATAGTTCAAGTCTCATTTTAAAATCGACAAATCAACACTTGCTTTCGCATAAATAAATTTCGCAGAGTTGCTCTACAACCAGGCTGAACAAAGAGTTGAAATGAAACGATAAGTAGGTGCTTGAGAACAGATGCAGAAAAGCAGTCTCAATCTCAGCAGGGAAACATGGATAAACGCTGGAAGCAGCTTCCGCTTTATTCATTTAATTGAACTCGCTCCAGAGTTCAACTGAGCCTCGTACAACATACAATTGAAAATCCTTGTCCTACTTTTACATTGCAAATTCATAAAATAGTTTTCGACAAGCAACCGGTGCAAAGAACCTCCGTTCCAGCTCGATTACTTTCCAAGTATGCAATGCAGTAGAGAAGGAACTTCAAAGGAGAACCCTTCACATGATGAAAGTGTATGGGGACGATAATGTGCATCATCCAGTTGGCCTATCAGTGAAAGTCCTTGCATTACACCAAAAACATCTAGTCCAATAACAATCCGGGTTAAAAGCATAGCTACAGGGAGAACGGCCTATGAATATTTAATGAGGCTTTGCGGAGAAATTACACTATTTACCATAAGTACATTAGAACCGAAGGCCCAACCACTTTACGATCTACTACGGTGGGGATCCTATTTGTTATGATTCCACTGCGTTGTATTTTCAATGTTCTCTTAAAAAATACAGCACAAGGAGGAAAAACACGACTTAAATTGCAATAAGGAAAAAAGTATCAAGGTGAAATAGGAATGAAGAGCCATGACTGCATAAATGCATATATTAGGTCACGAAGCACGTGGGGAGGATACATGGAGAGGTCATAAAGAGCCAATAAAATATTTATAGGCTATTTTTGCTGGTTCGATTCCGAGCTGGAGCTTATTTACTATTGTACTCCTTTATTTGTATTTTGTATTGTATTCCAATATGTATGATCGTAGCATGGTTCCTCAAGCTTGGTTCAAAGAGCGCATTTCTGTTCCTATTTGTACGAGGGAATAGGAAATGAGGCATACATATATGAATTGCATTTACTTCGAGCGCCTATTGCAAAAAATCAGCAAAATTTGATTGCATTCTTGCTTTTGTGCGAGGGTCATTCACCTTATTTTATGAACTTTTCATTTTAGTAGCGCTTATAGTGTTCAATGCATTAAAGATCTATTTCAGAATTTTTTGAATTTCTTTTGTGCAGAAAATTGAGTAGAAATCTTCAGGCAGAGAAGTTTATATTTACAACAGAATTAAAGTCTTGCTTGGTAATTAAGTCACCTAAAGTTCGACTGTTTAAATTTTGAAAATTACAACCTGCGCGCGCACGATCCGTTTGGCTTACGATTTGCTCATAATGCAAATATCAATATTAAATTCTAAGTGGGTACAAATTCATCACCCTTCACTAAGACGTTCATATGCAGCGTGAAATTAAAGAATTGACCCTCGTCTTGTGGTTTCATGCTTGACGCTGCACATGCACCATTTGCCAATTCCATTGCTGATCTATATCTTGACTCAAGTTTGAGCATCCATGCTTGTGCAATGGAACTCGGTATATAGTATATACTACGTTGCATTCCAAAACCTACCTTGAACAGCAGGAGAATGCATATATGCATGTATACACGTATCATAAACGAGAGTGACTATTTTGCATACACAGAGAGGAGATGAATTATTTTGCAACGGAGCTAAGCCATAAAGCCTCAGCTGCATTTTGCATACGGATGCATGATGTGATGACCTCGCTTCTCATTTAACGCCCCTCGCCTTCACTTGACTAAACTGTATTCCAAATGGTTTTTCACTCGAAAAAACCTTCCCAGGCTCCTTAATTGATTTGCTCTGAACATTGACCTGCCATGAGAATGAGAAGTCAACTACTCAAAGAGCACTCCTTCAGGTTTTTTGTACTTACAGTTAAAACAGAGGATGTATTTGGAATGACCCCCTTGACCTCATGTGTATTAAGAGAAGTTGAAAGTAAGTTGCAACCTGCAGAGCAACATATAGCACGTTCATAGAATGCAGTGCAGTTGTCCATGACTAAAGAATGTAAGGAGATTAGGAGATTATAGCTTCCCTGCTGCAGTTCAGGAGGATGGAGATGTTCGGACTAGGATAAACCGGAATGGATAAATAATCCTGCCACTCGCCCCTGGGAAAAGCTCGAATAATGGATGACAGAAAGGTAACAACCTTCCGCCTTGCCCAACTCGTGTGCCGTTTGCCCTCTGCACTTTCTGCAAACTTGACGCTTCTTGTACAGGATTAATATTAATAGCTCAACCCGGACTCCCTCATTAGGATCTGTTGTATACAGGAATTCAATGGACCCAACTCGAACATGCTCAACACCTAACAGGTCCTGTGTACCATGTACCAAAAGTTAATATAAACAAGTTGTTTAAAAAGTTGAAGAGAGAATTCAACAGAGAAATCCAAAAAGTTGGGAATTTGAGAAGTCGTAACTCGTTTCCGAGCTGGAGTCCGTT
Organism: Ceratophysella scotica; assembly: GCA_034694025.1. NCBI lineage: Eukaryota > Metazoa > Arthropoda > Collembola > Poduromorpha > Hypogastruridae > Ceratophysella > Ceratophysella scotica. The sequence goes on along the minus strand of JAQFXZ010000648.1, from coordinate 3,416 downwards.
TCCAGGAACTTCCTCTTACGTCCTCACACGGTATGAAGTTTGGCAAACAAAAATCGATATCGGTGCACATGCACAATGTAAATGCATCCTACATGCATTCAGGACAAGTTTGGATGAAATATCAACTGACTTCCTTCCCCGAATGGATCGTCCATGTCCTCATGCACGGATGGAGCTGGAAAGGAATCTGGAGGATCTTCTTGTTGTAGGCAGAAGGAATGACATTGAGTCCATTGCCCACCAAACCACTCCGCATCATCCAAGCACGTGTCAGTTAATTCTCAAGGTTAAATATAGTTTGGAAGCATTAGATAGTTCAAGTACTCGTCCCCAAATAACCCACGACCAATCCCAAATGAGGAAAATCAATTTGAGAAAACGAACTTGCCAAATGTCTTGCAGTCTTAGATCTTAGAACCAGTTGTTTATTATTTCCTTCGTCAAGAGGATTTTTATTAAGATCCCGACCCTGTCCTGAGACGTCATAAAGAAGAAAGAAAAGAAGACGAATCCCTTTAGTGTGCAAATATCTCATTCATGCCTACGCCGAACACCTAACTACAATGGAAATTAGAGAAAATAAGACAGGGAGAAGTGGCTGGGAGCCAAGAGGGACCAATTGCGCGGCCAGGTCATGGGTTTCCGTTCATATTCTTCAAATGTGGCGTCTTGGTGAAAAGAAACCATGTAGTTTGCTAGTTTGCAATATTGGTGATGGTTAACCGACCAGTTAGTTATCCTTACTGCCTATGCTTACATGCCCCCTCATTGAAAACTTTTTTTCTGCATAAGTAATGCTCCTTCATCGACCACCACCGCTCCCACTTTAAGTGGACAATGTTTTTCACAAGCTGCATTCATGCATCCCAATTCGCTTTAGACATGATTCGTACTTCAATGTGCAAAAAACCTTAATCCTTCCCATTACCATTTCTACATCAACTTGGAAAAGTGCATTGGAAACGAGATATACCAGACCAGTCTCTGGTTTTGGCAGTTAGGCATCAAGCTAACCAAGCGTAAGGAAATCTTGATATGGAGCGGGGAAAATTGAGTGGGGGAAATTCGGCGAGCAAAAAATGAACTCAAAAATTGAATGACTACATTTGGTACAACAAAATCGGGCGAATATGCAATATTAAGTTTGCTTAATATACCCAGGACTGTGCAGAATCATTAGAAAATGATGTTCAAAATCATTGGCCAAAAGCATCTAAAATTCGCCTTCAAAATTCCAAAATCAAAATAGAATCACTTTTAGCCGTCAAAATCAAATCAGCAAATCAAAGTCAACGATGTTTGTTTATTGAAAATCGTGATTTTGAAATAGAATCATGATTTAAAATCGCCAATTCAACTGGAAATTGTGATTTCTCAGGTCAGAATCACATATTTTAAAAAGACAAAATATAAAATAATGTCACTTCTTCAAAATAAAAAAAATTATGATTTTGCCCAGCCCGGCATACAGCCTGACCTACTGTGCACTGCAAGGTGCACCTAACCCAACACAACGTCAAATCGCTTTAATTTAAACCTAACTTAATCAATCACAATAAAATAGTATTTGTGTAGTTTAGATATATATAAAACCAATTGTTGCTGAAGCCGTTCAGTTTTTGCTCGCAAAATTGCACTAGCCCAATTGTCGCAAGATTTTACTCAAGTTTGATCGTGATCACGCCTAATATAATCCTTCAATTCTAAGCCTCGGCTCTGAATCTTCTGTAGCAACGGAATCAGTAATTCTGCATTTGGATCTGATGTTGAAATTCGAACTCCCCGGAGAATTCAAGCTTTATCCACGGAAGTGGTTAACAATATATGAAAAAATTCGCAGAATTTCAGGAATTGAGCATGAGCATACATGTTAAATTTTATGGGCCAAGAACTCTGGATCATTTTGGTTGCATTCCTGCACTTCTACAGAAAATAGCTGTTCCAAATTCCGCCCATGTTCAAAGTTCAACCACATTTATTCCTAATATTTCTGTCACAAGGTTATAGCCCCCGACCTAAGGACGAACATGCATGCCGAGTTCCTTTCACATAATTCCCTTCCGAGCATATACCTAATTATCTATGTAGCAAAACTGCATTCTGCTTCAAAAAAAAAAAACTTTAATCCCTTTCACGAGTGTGTCTTCACCACACAGGGATCATAAACATGAATGACGCTGCTCAATTCTCACCACAGTTCACATTCCACCCAGAGATACAAAAGTTGAGGAGAAGGAGATGGAAAGATTTGGTCTAAGAACTGAGTAGGATGAGCAAACAGATAAAAAAAAACCTTGGACCCATCATGACGAGTGCATGGGAGGAGAAGAAGTGCAAAACTGCAAACTGCAATAAACATTTTGAGCAAGTTCGTAAAGAACTCCGTCAACCCCAGCACTTGGATGAGGAGTAATACAATTCTCGCGTGCAGAAACACATCTCAAGCAAATAATCCTACTTCAACCATGTCTAGAATCTAGAACAAGACTCTGGATAGGCTTATGGTGAACACAGTTCCCTAATCTCAGCATTGCATACCACATAATAAAACCTAAGGAGAGTACATCGTCCTTTTGTATGCCATACACTCGTGTGCGGTGGATGTCGATGCCAAGGGAAAGCCCAGTTCATAAACTGGTACTTGATAATTCCTAAGCTCATCATTGTATTACTAGAATGAAACTGAATACAGGGTGGGTACGCTAATAATAGAAAATAGAAGCCTTGCATGTTGAATAGAAAATATATCCGCCTGGAAGAGCTTGCGAATTTTCTCAGGGTTTTGAATTCAATTGAAGATCATTTTTAGACTTCTTAAGCAAAATGCAAAAAATTAGCATACGTTGACATGGACGAATTGTCCTAGCAACAGAGATACTTTACGAAAAAAATAGAAGCTTAACACAGGAAGCATTGACAGCTGCTGCTAGGGCTATCGTTCCTTCATGACAACGTATCGTTAATTTGGGCTGGGAATGTCATATTTAGCTAATACCTACGTATAACCGAAATTCTGAAAATATTCCCAATTTTATTTTATTGAGCATAGTTTAAAAACCACATGACAACAAGGAGCTGATTTCTCTTTTTACGACAGGCTAGTCCAATTTTCGTATCCACCCTGTATCCTGTATCCTGTACTGTGTGTTCATTTCTAGCATGTGCCATGTACATGCACTCTACTGACACGGAGAAAACTGCATCCGAGAAGTAAGCTGATAATTGAGAATTAATCTACTAACAAAATCCGAGTTCGTGCTGAGGAACAATTATGAGAGATTCTCTTCAACCTCAACACAGAACATGTCCAGACAATAGGCCGCAGAGACAGTAATGCCAAATGAATCCACGACATTACATAGCGCGACAATTCATAGCGCGACAACTCATAGCAAAAAACTCATAGCGGCGACAAT
>JAQFXZ010000647.1:0-17057 GCA_034694025.1 Ceratophysella scotica | reverse complement strand
AAAATTAGCTAAATTTTAAGGTATCGTTCAGGGTTGTACGTTGAGTAGTTTGGGAGGAGATAGTGAACATACATACAACACACAACATACGACAGATCAGCGTTTTTATGTAAGAGGATGGCATATGGCTTGCATGGGTCATGGGGAGAAGCGAAGTCTGCAACTGCACTTGCACAGACTTGACTAAACGGGATCGAACGGGATTGAACACTATTATGTGAAAAGATTTTGAATTGTTTGTGAATTGAGCTGTGAGTAACGTTGAGTGTTGTTGTCATGACTTTTACGTATAAGCCTGATTTTAAGACAATTAGCCTATATGGCCTTATGGCGGAAGGACTATTTCTCTCAGAGAAGGTGTGATATCTCCAGAACGGTTTGACATAGAAAATCGGGGTTAAGCTCATTGGAATCCCCATTCAGTTTAGGCCAACAATTTCATTCTCCAACGGCTGTGAGTGCAATGAAAAGGCACCAAGTATTACAAAAACGAGCAAAAAACAGTTTTTTCAAGTTTAAGTGGTGAAGGTATGTAGCTGGATATATAAATATTGAAATGCCTTCGTTCGCTTCGCAACGTAATGAAAGAATCAGGTCGAAATGTAAAGTCGTTTAGGCTGTGAAAATGTTGAACATTTCGGGCAGGGGGGGGGGGGAAACGCATATACTTCGTAGAAGGTTACGTTAAACAACTTTCCGTAACCACGTGGTGACCACTTTCCACGAAGGAAAAAAGAAGAACAGACGAAGCCGAAAGGCAGGAAGGCCTTCCTTCGCCAGCTTGTCTCCCTTCCACAACATCTAAGAAGAAACCCAGAATATAAGGGCCTGTCCTTCCTTGCCATTCCTCATCCTATGCTACTATACAGAGGCCCATGAATCAAAATGCGTTTGGAAGAAAGGTTCATATCCATCCCATCACAGATGGGTAATAGATTCATTCACCTCCAAGGTTAAAGTTGGGAGGTGCTAATAAAATGCAATTAAAATGCTCATTTGCAAATTAAATGTTGAAATAAAAGTTCTGTTAACCAGGTTAAGTCATGCTCACTTGTTTTATTTTAACTTTTAATAGTAAACAAAGCTGAACAATTATTTTTAATGTTTATTTCATATATAAAAGAGGAATTATTTTTTAAATGGAGGTTCACTTCTGTGTTAGCAATACTTAGTCGAGCTTCCTTTTAGGTCAAGGTCTCAAGGCGACAAGAACTTGCACAGATTTGAAGGTCTAGTCTTCACGAGACCTGTGCAGTTCAACGCCTGGGAGGTTTCCAGCCAAAAGTCGCGACAGTAAAAAGCACAAAAGCGCGACAATCGGATAACCTCTAAACAAACATAATTCGTGTTGCGCTTTTTGCCGTATACGACCTGGGAGAAATTCATGCAGCTTCTTCCGCTCTGTCCAAAACAAATGCCACAACCATATGTTGGAGCTAGTATGGATAATTTTCTATTATGCATAATAGCCGGCTAATATAGAGAATGAATTCTAAACAACGTTGATTTATGCTTGCAAAAATATGTATCCGATTTCTGAGGTTAAGCTGCTCTTACTCAGCATTTTACGCTCTTTCCAATTTTGTAATTCCTAATTCGATCAGATGCACCTAAACGCATTAAATCAACATACAAGAGCCCAGACAAGGCAAATTCATTCCTAATCGAGTGTTTAGGTTGGTTGAGGTACATTTGATTGAGTTAAGAATTACACCATTGAAAAGCGCGCAAAATTCTGAGTAAGAGCAGCTGAACCTCAAAAATCGGATGCGTATTTGCAAGCATTAATCAACGTTGTTTGGAATTAATTTTCCATATTAGCCGGCTTTTACGCATAATAGCCAAAAATCCATATTAGCTCCAACATATACAGTATTAGTGCCTCAATGACAAATGCATTGCTGATTGATTGATTTATTGAGAATGCAAATGCATCGAGTTGCAAAGTAACCGCCGAGTTGCCAGTTTGAAAGTTAAAAATGTAAAAGGTGGTTTCAATCCCACGTTTCTGAACCTTCCGGCCATATAACTTTTAATAAAGATTTCACCTGTTTCGCTTTCCGTTGTAGCCAGAATATCCCGATCTACAATTTGGTATCCCTTTAGCCTACGATACCATACTATGGCCTGTTAGTCAGAACCCATAGTGTTCAAACTTAACTTCAATTCCAGAAGGTTAGGTTAGGTAATTATAGTTAGTTTAACCGAACTTTAGTGTCTTATAGCAGTCATTATTTTGAGTCAAACAGTCTAACATAAGTTGAACACATACGAGGGATGTCTAAAAAGTTTTGTCGACCAGATATTGGGGCAAGTTGAGACATCCTTGTTTTGGCCCCAATCGAATCTCCATGTTATTGTAATGCATGGTACAAAATCTCAAATTCGCATTCCAAATTCCAACTCGTCCTTTAGTTGTTGAACTTTGTTTGTGGAAAACTGGGTGTCGCCATGGAACCCTCAAAATACGAGTGCAGAGCCGTAATTAAATTTTTAACTGAGGAAGGCTGCTCGACAACTGATATCCACACAACCCTCGTATATCAATATAAGTTGCTATATAAGTTAGGGTTGCCATGAGAGCCCGAGCCGCAGCCTGCATAATGCATTTTGATGTTGACAAACAAAAGTTGAAAGTGTAACATGTACTTTGCATGGGAGAATTACATTTTGACCCAGGGTCAAGTAAGGGTCAGGGTTGGGTCAACCGAAATCCGCTTACGGTCTGAACGGGAAAATTAGCTAAATTTTAAGATATCGTTCACGATTTTAGGTTGAGTAGTTTGTTTGGGAGGAGATGCTGACCATACAGACAGACACACATTCGCACATTCATACATTTACACAGATCAGCGTTTTTATGAAAGAGGATAAGGATTTGGAAAACGCTGAGAATCTTCCGGTTGAAGAAGGCTGTATTAGCTGTAAAAATAAAATGAGTCTCTACTTCACTGTGTATGAAAAAAGGCAGTGGCCAATACCGCTTCAACTGTTCTAATTTAATATTAATACATCATTGTTTTTATTTTCAGGGTTCGGGAAAGGTACTTTATGATGCCGCAACCATTCCAACCAAGAAAACTGTTCTACTGTAGGGATTGGGTCTTTTCAAAGATACTGAATAATTTGGAAAGTCTTCGAAATAAACTTGAACAGCCAAGCATCTGCACTTCTAGTCAAAGTCAGAATGGTATAATACTCGTTGGTGGACCTGGTGCAGGAAAAACTGCTATTTGTGCTGAAATCGTATCTCCTTCTGCATCGCATGGAAAGCAATGGATTCTTCGAAAGAGACTCCTCGCATACCACTTTTGTGAAGCGAACGATGCAGAATCACTCTGTATCTCAGCATTTATTCTCCATCTCGTCAAGCAACTAAGTGATAGTGCACTAATTCAAGGCTATCGGGAGAAGCTTGAAGAAGACAAATTACAAAGGGTTTTGGAAAAGATCTCACTGGACCCTGATTCTGCGTTCAGAGAAATAATTCTTATTCCTCTTCTTGAAATTTGCAAGCCCAAACAATGCTGCTTCATTTTGATAGATTCCATCGATGAGTATAATTGCAACGAAATCGTCTCGAGCTCTCCGAAGACATCTCGCAAAAGCAGAACAATTGTGGGATTGCTGGCTAACAATTCAGACATGCTACCACCATGGCTGGTACCTATATACACTGCTCGAACCAATCAAGCCTTCTGCAAAAGGGTGAATAAATCATCGGCTTTTACGTCCAGCTTTAAAAAGATTTGCCTGGATGATCTCCGAAAATCCCAGGTACGTCTTGCCTATCATAGATATACTAAAAAAGGGACACTTCTTCAGTATAGAATTACTCTTCCGCTATATTACGATTCAAAGCATTACATTGCATTTATTTGGAAATGTGAAAGCGAAATACATAGATCATAGATAGGAGAGCAAACCTTCTCTGGGAGAACAAGAACAAGTGATGGGTGGCTATTGGGTAATTTGTAATTTTGTATCGGACAAATACGATGTACGAAATGAGCGGAAAAGGTAAAATGTGTGTCTGAATTGAAAAAGGGTTGGAACTTGTAGCAAAAGGATGAAGGGATGGACGGATTGAAATTGTATTCAGTGGCCTACTGTAATTGCAACTCTGGATTCCTCCGCCGCGACCTTCGGGCTGTGGAAGAATTCCAATAAGCTGTAATGTTTCCAATAATTTTTTTTCAGCTTTTATAATTAAAAATCAAAAAGGTTCACAGCAGTTTAAGCTGGTGAAGATGAATGCAGGAAGTATGGGAGAATGATAAAGGAATATGTAATACTACTTGAAATGTACTTTGATTTCTACAAAATGTTGAGGGAAGGAGACTAAAAGCCGAAAGGAAGTCAACATAAGTCTTTCTATTTATGCTGTATTTATGCAGGTTTTGCGAGATGTCCAGCAGTACATACTATATCGGCTGGACGAAGATCATGCTTTGAAACAACACATTACCAAAGAAACAGCGGAAATGCTCAATCAGCTGCATATTAAAAGCAACGGATGTTTTCTGTATCTCGAGAAGGTATTGGATGGAATTTCGGAGAACTTCATTCTTCTGCGGGAGATTCGCGAAATTCCTGGCACTCTTAATGGTCTCTACTTGTGGATGTGTCAACGGATCTTCACAAAGAAACAGTTCAGCAAAGTGCGATGTATACTAAACGTGTTACTGGCTTCCAATAGGCCATTACGTGAAGACGACCTATATCTTACTCTTGAAATTTGTGACAATAGTATGACCATGGAGGATTTCAAGAGACGGATGCACGTGTTGCGCAGAGTAGTTGTGAAGTCCCCAGAAGGATACATAGTTCTATTCCATCACAGTTTTGCGGAATGGCTAGTCGATGTTAAGTATTGCACTCAGAAGTATCTATGTCAGGTGGCGGAAGGACACTGCATACTATCGGCTTTATTCTCTCATCTTGCACCACACCTCAGCAACAGCGGAACAGTGGAGTTAAGTTATCATTTGCAGAAGGCCGTTCATCCGAGTATTAACAAGGACTTGATGCCTCCGTTTTTGTTGTCTACTGGCGTAACTAGTTCTCTAACATGTGATTCTTCTAAGCTCCGAAGCGAGCCAACGGAGGCCAGTAGTGGTGATCTCAACAAACAACTAAATCTAAATGTTATATTGGCTGAAGGCCCAGAAGAATCTCCTACAAATGAAATAGGTGCTTGTTTGTACGAGGGTGGAGGAGAAGCTCTGTGCGAATCCACTGAAGACTCATTTCTACTAGTTAATATGAGCGGTGAAGTGGGTGCTGAGGAAAGTCGATCTTTGGATCAAGATTTTTTGTCCCGGCTTGACGGTCGCAGCGGTAACACGTAAGTACAACCAGAAGCTTATAAGTACTTCACATTTCTGAAACTGAAACTGCATCACTGAAAGGGCCGCTGTCTTAACCATGGATGGGTAAAAGGGCCGGAGGGCCTAAGTTGACTCGGAGGGTCGGATGGCTTACTTCATGTTTGCTAACATACAGGGAAAGGTCCTCCGGCCCTTAGGCCCTCCCGACCGGAGTTCAGGAGGGCCTTTCCTATTTCGTAACGCCGGAGGGCCTAACCCATCTATGGTCTCAGGACGACCCGCTCTTTGTTACAGTGTTGTCTTACCCACTCTGGCTTTCCACACGGGGAAAATCCCCGGGGAAAATTCGACTGGGGAAAATTTGCCAACCCTGATTTTAGCCAACCCTCACGACCCTTAACCTCTTAAAAGCGGCACCCGAGTTTTCTCGTTAATGCTTGTCACCTCTCCTGGGCGAGGATATTCCTGTGGGCAGTATCAGGTCTTCGTCACGCCCCCTTGCATACTAACAAGAACATAATATACCGCTCTCTGTCTCTGTCCACACAATACTGCAGAAATTCAACGGTGCCAACATAGATGGAATTGCTCGCTAGGAACCCCATGTTTGTTTCACGTTTTTTAATAAGTAAATCATGCTATTATTTAGTTCCCCAAAGAATAAAAAATGTAAAATCCTGAAAGGAGTATGCTTACAATTTTGGTTAAAGTAAGGAAAGTAAGGCCGCTGGTACCCTCCAAGCGATTTTCAATTGTACCCTCCATTGTACCCTCCAACTATTGGAGGGTACATACGGACGTTTCGGAATTACCTAACCTAACCTACTTCCCTATAGGATATCTCGCTAGCCAAATGGAGGGTACCAGCGGCCTTACTTTCCTTACTCTAACCCAATTTTTTGTGTGAGGAATGAGGAAGCTGAAAATTGTAAATTGATGGGTTTCTTTATTAATACATACGAGTATTTACTAAAAAAAAGAGTTAAAACAAGTGGCGCTATGCGCGCCCACGCCTTCTGAAGGATCTAATACTTGGTTTTGGTTACTTTTAATTTGCCCTGTTTAAGCATGCTTGTTGCGGAACTTTTTAATGGATTTTTTATTACGTGCACGGTGTTTATCCATATGCATATTTCTAATTTATTAAAATTTTGTTGAATATCGAACTTCAACTAATTATGTTGATTTTAAATCTTTCAAGTTTTTTGACCCCCTGAAAGACCACTGCATATTCCGATTCCGTGAGTAAGTACTCTTTAAATTCGCGGTTTCCCGGGATTCATACCAAAATCAGTTTAGGGGTCATTTTGGGTCAAATGCCAAATTTGACCCTAGCCATGTGACACACTATTTTGTTCTGCTAATGAAGCCGTCACTCTGACGTATAATATGGTCTAGTGGGACCCATTGAGTGCGGGCGCGGCGCCATGGAAAAACATGAACTTTTGTCTGAATTCTGAATGCTCCAATGGGGGTGTGTTATACTCATATGTCATTCAATACGCATCATCTAGCCTGCCATTTTGGTGGATAGCATAAGTTTAGGTAGGGTGTACGGCGGTGTGATGCAAAAATAAAATTTTCGCAAAAACTTTCACGGCCCATATCTCGAAGAAATTTTAACATTTATTGGCGCAATCACAAATTTTGCTCGCTTTTGACTCCTCTATCCAAAATAATCAACTCCAGGCCGGCACAAACTTGAACCTCGCCATGTCAAATTGTCAACTAACTATACTAGTGATATCTTAATTAATTACTTACAAAAATGATATGATATAACTTCATATCTCCAGAAAGCAAGGCAAGTAAGCATTTTGTCAGCATTTTGTTAACATTTACTTTCAAATGTTACAGATTGATTACTACAGCCAATGAGGGCAATCTTCAGATGCTGGAGTTTCTGATAGCTCAAGGAGCCCAGGTTAGTACAGTTATGCAATGCAACCTCACGCCTCTAGAATAAACACGAATTCAGGAGAGTATTAAAAGAATCACTTGTAGATAAACGTTGTGAAATAGAACTTCCAGGCTCGAATTTACACTATACGGAAATGAAATTGGGCCTAGTAACGTTTTTAGAAATATTTCAAAAATCGTGCTGTTTAACTTATATTCAAATATTTAAAAGTCGTGTCCTTAGAAAGCATGGGAGGGGGCCGGTTCCGGTTCCCTCGCTCCAGGTCCCATCGTATAAGAGCGAGCTGGCGATACTCCGCTCCAAAGGCCATTGGGACCGCTGCACTTTACTGCGGCGAAATGTAACACCATGCCAATGCCAAAAGCTCCTGCTTCTGTAAAATACAATTACAAATTGCTAAATGACAAATTTTTTAGTTAATTTTCGAATTGCTCAAAAAGCACGACGAATAACGCATAGCCTGTTATCAAGTTAACCTTTCGAAATAAGTATGTGGTGCTAATGCTAACTCGAGGTACTGTTCTATTCGGTTTTTAATTAGCTTGTCAATTTTGAAGTTTCGGGTCCCATCACAACCCAGAGTGTCATTTTTAAATCATAGAATTTTTTAAATCATAGAAGCTTTTAAATCATAGAATATCGGGACCTAAAAAACGAAATGAAGAGTACCAATGCAAATACAAATGGACACAGAGGTGGTGTGATCTATGGTCCGCAATTGTCTTGAGAAACTATGGGAGTGGGTCCATTCGGGAGCAGGACCTGAACATCCACTTAATTTGTTTGATTTTCGGCGACTTGGCGCAGACCTGCAGCAGGGAAGTTATTGTCTGGTTTCAGTTCAAATTTTGATGAATTCTTTCGAATGAAACTAGGTCAACATGGTGGACACCGATGACCGGACTGCACTGAGAGCTGCGGTATGATAAATTGCTAATCATTTTATTGGCATTACTACATTCTTCATGCAGGGGCAAAAGGGGGGAGGGGGTAAAAGAAGTCAGTGGAGGTCGAGATGGAGTGTCATGGTCACGGAGCACGGTGGAATTACAAACATGAATGGAGAAGTCGTGCGCGCGTCCGAATTGGAAGTTGAGTTGGGAAAAGCGTCACCGGCCACCGAATACGCTGGAATTTTCATTGAGAAGAATAGAGGCAAGGATGGCGTAAAGCAATAGGAAGAAGGAAAGGAAAAATAGAAGGCGAAGCGATTGTAATTTTTAATTCTAAAAACACGGTGGGTTTTATCTGGATTTTGATTTGGATATTTTGGATAAATTGGATAATTTGGATAAATATTATTAAGCATTAAATCTCCAATCTGAAGAAGAGCTGAAAGCTGACCATATTATAATTATGTTTTATTGAAAATAAAGATTAAGGAGCTTGCGATTCGAATGCTTACGCATTTACGCAAAAACCCAATAATGGGCTCCTCAGTTCTAGGACTTTCGAAATAAGTTGCAAAAATTAGCATTGTGTGTCATGTGTTTTTCTCTTGTTAACGAGAATTAATGATATTGATCCATTTTTACCGTTTGTGCTTTCATCTCGCTTTCATATTATTATTTCATTTTTCGTACGAAAACTTGCACAAAGTGTGACAATTTGTACTTCCTCTTCGTGCTTCGCGACAATCCCAAAGTATTCTCCCAAGCACTTTTTCACGGATCGTGCTAGTGAAACCAAGGACAAGGAAGACTGAAGACTGCAACCTGTCCCATTTTGACTATGCTGCTTGTTACTTCCTAACAGAGTTCTTAGTACATAGCGAAGCACGTCAAAAAAGTTGGAACAAAAAGAGCCATAACCCACAGGCAAAACAGTTCAAAACGGTTAGCTTAGGTTAGGTTATGTTCTGCCCAATCGCGCGAATAAAGTTATTGACCTTTAGGTTTGGTTGGGTCTGGTAGTTCGCTGACTATTATTCGCTCTTTTTTGAATCTTTTGAAATGGAAGCGTACATAGCACTCGTTGACATAATCACTTGCTTGGGTAACATAACAACGTGCCTCTGGGCTCTCTGGTTTAGGCTCAACGTGGTGTCAAAGGTTGTAAATTCATTTCTTGTTATCTGTTGCCGTTGCTGAGAAATTACTTACGCCTGGAGCTTCAAGAGTCGTCAATCCTCTTTCTTCAATCGAAATCGATTCAATCGTCTCCTTCCCTCCAATGTAGCTCTCCAATCTCATATACATTTTGCAGTTTCCGTCCGTCCGTGTGTGTGTCCGTCTGTGTTGGCTTATCTTGACACTGGGAAGTGCTGCAGGGTCAGTTGAGGTGTCAATAGCTTCGTACTGATCCAGTGCAGCAAATGAAGTAATAGTTGACCCCGATCGGATGACCCCGTGACCTCTAAGTGCAGGGGCGGTTCCAGGATTTTCCCCCGGATCGGCTAAACCTTTGCTGAAATTGTGTTTCCCGATAAAATCTGCGCGCGCGAGCGTGCCCAATTTTTTTCGGAATCTAGGAATGAATGTGATATGCTAGGAACTATTTCAACTAGAATATATTGCCCAACATGACTTGTGCATTCTAATGAACTTCAAATAGAATGTTTGTCCTCTTGGGCATTAGACGCCTCTTTAATTTTAGACAGCTGAAAATAACCAGTAACAATTTAAGACACGTTTTTCAAATGACAATTGTTCTCATAAACCATTGGAGCCAAATTGAGTTTAGGTATTAATATCTATCTTTCTTCTTGATATTTTAAAATAATAGCTGTTTACAGTGAATAGCTATTTACACGTGAATACGAATACTACGGACTTGGGTACTTGCTCAGTACATTGAATTATGCTACCATTTTTGGAAACGATGCAATTGCAGTACTGTCCAGGTTTTGACTCATAGTCGCTGACAAATCGTTTGATATTTAAAATCCATGATTTTAAAATCCTGCTTTTGGTCATCTAAAGGATTTTGACTTTCAGATTTTGATTTTATAGAAATGACCTGACTTTTGTATTTCGTTTTTTTTAATTTATGATTTTGACCTGAAAAATTAAGATTTTTAGCTGAATTGGCGATTCTAAATCACGATTTGATTTCAAAATCACGATTTTAAATAAAAATGTCGTTGATTTCGATTTGATGAATTGATTTTGACGGCCAAATGAGGCTTGACTTTGATTTGGAGGGATTGAAGGTGAATTTTGGGTGACTTTGGTCAATGATTTTGAAAATCATTTTTTAATATATAATACACGTGTATATATATAAAACGTGTTTCCCAAAAAATCGAAATACTGCCTACCTTAGTGTTCTATTTTTCTGGTTCGATGGATTTTGAGAAAAGCGTCTGTTGAGATAATGCAATAGCAGCGGAAAAGAAGCAATCCCGGGATCAGATAATTCAGTTTGCGGATAAACAAAAGATACACAACCGCCGCAAACTTTCAGCAGAGAATTTATACAATAAATTAGAATTTTTAGCCCAAATCGGAAGTTGAAAGGAAACTTTTGTTCAATTCAAAGTTAATTATGAATTTTGTTTGACCCCATGACCAATAGGTGATCCCTTAGTGACCCATAAACCGAAAATTGGTCAAAATCTGAATTTTTCCCCGAATCAGAAATTGTGAGGAACACGAATTCAAAAGTAATTTAACAAAATTAATATAATGACCCAAGATCAAAACAAAAAGAGCCAAACAAAATACCAGTACAGAAACGTCGGCACGATTAGGTTAAGTGGTAATTAGGTTGGGTTAGGTCAGGTTATTCCGAGAACGCACGAAGCAAGTAACTGTCATTAATGTTAGGTTAGGTCGTTGGCAGCAGAGCTATTGTTTTGGCTTGTCTTGGCTCCTTTGACATGGACCCTCTTAGGTCCAATCCAACCTTTGATCCCCCATGTCATATCTTCACCAATCATAAATGTAGAGTCAAATGCATTGCTATAAACTCTAACAACAGCACAAATAGTTTAGCCAGTACATAGGCAACATAAAAGTAAAAGTACGATTCTGATTAAATTGAGTTGGTTCATACAGGGAAATCTACTTGCAATTTGTAACCAAATTCTTATCAAATCTTGTCATATACACGGCTTTCTTTATTATATTTTTATATATATTTTATAGTTTTTATTTTCGCTTATAAACCGGTGCTGCTTATGATTTATGATCTAAGTATTTGAAAATCCCTAATGTGTGACTGGTACTGTACTGACTACTGACGTACAATACAACTCTAACAATGCAACAATCACAACTGTCGATGTCGATGACTCTTTGAACGGTTCGAATCATTTCAGTTTGGCGCGGCTTTGTTCATGGTGAAGACGGAGCAAAATCATAACTTTCCATGTTTTAGTGCAGTAAGATCCCCCTTAGCGTGCTCTGCGAGTACCCTATAATTATAGGGCTAAAACTTAGTTTATAGGAACTTTGTGAATACCACTTAGGGTCCCGTTGGCCCCTTAGTGACCCGTAGAGCCCTTAGTATCTTCTTTGCATCCACCCCCCAGGTCTATTAGTAAAGTATTTCACACACGAATCACATTCTCAATTTATGCTAATTTTGTCTCACAGGATTTAATGTTAGCTTTTTTGATTGGACCAAGTTATTTTAAGAATGTTTTGGTAACTGAATAGCCGACTTGACTAAAGTCAAGTCAGCTAACAGAAAATTCTGGATCGGCTGTAGCCGACTTAGCCGAGTCCTGGAATCGCCTCTGTCTAAGTGATCCGAAAATGTGATTTTTAGGAGAAGGGGTCACGCGTTGAAGCAAAACTCATGTAACGGATTACAGTTGAAAATAGAAAAGGAGTATATGTTGCGGACTTAAATTAAGAAAATCAAAAGTGGTAATGGAACCGGTTTAAATTGAAAGCAGAAATGGAGAACATGTGACTGTTTGAAAAAGAAATAAGGAAATAGAAAAGGTCACAAGGTTTGAATTAATGATCATGTTACTTGTTATTACAGTTGAAAATATAACTAAAGGGAGTATATGTCACGGACTTAAATAAAAAAATGAAAAAGTAGTTATGGAACTGGTGAAGTTAGATATGAAGAAAATAATGACGGGTTTTAACAGAGACAAAAATTGTGGAGCTCAGACGACGAACCAACGAAGTAGGAATTAAATCGTGAAGTGCGAAGTTTCGCGGGTTTAGAAATTAGTTCGACTTTTTGTTGTTTTTTTGTAAATTACGCATCTTGAACCCACATTACACCCATTGTCGGGGAGGGGAGGGGGAAGATGTGCGAGTTCATTCACCTCATGATGTGACGTCACGCAGCTGTCGTCTTCAGCGTTTGCAATGCAAATGTACAGGGAAATTCAAACCCGCGGTCGTCGTTTGTCATTTTACGTATGAGGCGGTCTCAAGTTGTCAGATGTAGCGGTGGCGCAATTTTGCTCAAATCCAAAAACAAAATCCAAGTTGATTGGTTCTCCGTCTGAGTGACTGATATTTAGATGTCATGAAATGTCATGAACAGGTTTCAGTTGAAAACAGATATTGGGATGACGACTTGGAAAAAGGAACGAAGTGCGAGAAAGTCACGGCTTGAGAAACAGAAGTTGAGCAAAAGCTACGGAACAGCTTTAAGTAGAAGAAGGAAGGAGGAGAAACAAGAAACAAAATGCAGCGTGTTGGACAGAGATACAGGGAATAGGAAATGGGGAAAGTTACGGGTTGAAATGAAGAAAATGCAAAGTGGTGGGTTTAATTGAAAACAGATATGGAGATCAACGGGAACGATGTCGTAATATATGATATCCAAAGGGTATCAGGTGTTATGCGTTACCCTGTACACACACATGGACGATTAACTTTTAACGAGGCTAACATGGTAAGTACTTTAGGTGCGTAGAACGTTCAGATTCGACAGCTATACTATCATACACATTGGGTCATGTGATGAATCTGTGCAAAATTCTAGAACTGGGAAATCACAATTTCTGGGTGAAACTGAATTTTGAAAGAAAACTCAAAAAAATTCACAGGACCTTTTACATCGATGAATTTACATGCTAAATCGCATGAGGAATTTCCGATTTCCAAACTCGAATCGAACACCGAAAATACAACTGGAACCGGGTAAACGATCTCTGAGCGATGTCGAAAATGCATAATAGAAACTAGCAATATCTTACCTTACACTGGTAAGTAATTTGGGGCAGCTTTTTTCTTAAATAAGTGTCCCGGTTCCAGTCATATTTGGTGCTTGTTTCGAGATGCGAAATTGGAAATCCCTCATGTGATTTAGCATGTGAATTCATCGATGTCAAAGGTACCATACCTGTGAATATTTTTGTTGAGCTTTCAAATTTCAAAATTCAGTTTCACCCAGAAATTATGATTTCCCAGTTCTAAAATTCTGTACAGATTCATCACATGACCCAATGTGTATGATAGTATAGGTGTCGAATCTGAACGCTCTACGCACCTAAAGTACTTACCGAAAGTACTTACTTAAAGTACTTACTTACCGTCTGCTGGTTTGGTACCGAGTAACACGGGATAAAAGTGACTTGTAAGTAAGTGATGATAATGTTGGTCGACGTGAAAGTGTTGTCTAAAGGGACCCCCTCCCCCCGGTTAACATTATTGGTAGCTGTAGCATACAGTTTTGCGGCCAAATACTGGCTACTGCTTACTGCTGGCACAATATATATAATTCAAGATTCCCTTGTCACCTTATTTGCTACCAGGCTTGGGGAGGACACGAGGATGTTGTGGAAAGCCTTCTCAAAGCTGGAGCCTCACCGATGCTGGCAGACAGTCAGGGAAGAACTCCTTTAATTGCAGCAGGTGAATTTCATATTTCATACACTAATACTTTTTGGAGTTACATTTAACAGTGTTTGTTTCACTACAAGCACGGTCTTCAAACTACGAAGTTGCGAAGAATTATCGCATCTAAAGGTCATAGTCCGAAACACAACACATTTCGTCGCGACACAAAACAAAACAACGCACGACTTCTAACTGAAAGTTATTTTTAAGTATTCTTTTTTCACTAATAGGAATAGTTGGAAATAGTGTTCAATCATAAGTAGTAGATTAGCCGCTGAGTGATATTTCAAAGAAGAACGAAATATCTACTCGGTAATGAAGAGAACATTGTGTTTCTTGAAATAGAATGCTTTCATAGGATTTGTTTGGTATCTTTGATAGCTTCCAGCCAGCGCAAATGTGCTGTTTGTTGTCTTTTTCCTCTTTGCTAGTAGGGTGGGTCCAGTAGCCTTTTTTCTTGGCGCCGTCGTCGTACGGCTCGTTTATCGTATCTAATTAAAAATAGAATTTATTGACATATCCTTAGAGATCAATCAATTCTTTAATGTCAGAAACTTCTTTAAAAAATAAGTACCTTATTAGTCTGAAGGCTGACCATAAGAAAGAGCACATTATTTTTACATTATAGAAGGTTAATATTAGTATGAACACACGTGAGTACATCATTGCAATTGTGGCAAGTATTTTTGTCTTAAACTTCTTTGTATCTAATATCAACACAAATCCTTCTCCGGAACTAATTCTATTGGAGAAGTCAACGTTGCTATGGTATCTGTGAACCCCAATCCCATACGACGGTTTCAGCGCTGTAACGGTTAAATCGGCTGCTGGACCCTCAGAGTGTTGAAGGTATATATACAGAGGGTAGCGCAGTTGTATAGTGCCACTTTTGTTAATTACATAACAAATGACTCCGGAGACATAGACTTCTGCGAGTGGGCACGACGTGTAGCCAATTTATTGGGGAACACTGCCTGAGTCGGGTTTTCCACTCCAACGAACTTTTCGAACCGTTTCCGGGGTAACCCTGGACCACTCCTGTTGCAGAAGTTTCCGAAACGCCCTCTGGTGGATGAATGCGGTGTCGGAAGAAACGCTGTGTGAGGTTAGGAAACCCGTAAAAGGCCAGGAGACTTTTATTTAGCTGACTTGACAGGGATCCCTTTGTAGGGTATGATCGCTATTTCCAACCTGCGCTGCAGCTTTATGACCCCCTGGGTGCTTATTGTGCATGCCACGCGAGGTGAAGTTTCGGTTCTCGAGGTGGCTAAAGGTCGGGGCTCGCACACGGGTCAAGAGGGGCTCTACGTTGCCCAAATCTTTTTTGTTGACCCTTTGAATAGTCGATTGACTCTCCTAAAGCTCTTTGACCTTCAGATTCTGACTTGGCGAGTTTTCCTTGGATGTCAACTTTCAACTCGCCGGGTCGGATGATTTGGCATAGCTGATCTTGGCTGGAAGTTAGGATTGAATGGGATGTTTTTGGCCGTTGGTTGCTTTCTAACATAAATGTTCTTCAAAGTGCACGGCACTGCGTACCTATTTAAGGTATGACCCTTGACCTCAAGTCATTTCATGATGGCCTTTCCGCTGTACCGTTCGTTGGAAAATGTCTTCACGATAGGCTCCATTTCCGGGTCAAATATCTTTGTTGTTTTAAATTTTTGAAAGACACAAAAAATTCACAGTGGACGTAGTCGTATTTGTGACGATTGAGAAAAAAACCGCGCTGGAAAGACCTTACTGGAAGTCACTAGCAAAATAAGCAAAGTGGCATTATACAACTGCGCCGCCCTCTGTAGAGGCGACATTTGCGATGTTTACGTCCTTCCGAGTTTGTTTACTTTTAAACTGGTAGGCTAAACGGTAAGCTGAAAAAGCAAGCCCGCGCAGAATTCAAACTTGAAAGTCACGTGACGTTTGAGTTCGCCTGTACAATGCATAAAGTGTAGGCGATTGCTACATCCAACCGTGGCAAGGGGTCATTCGCCTCAAACTTTACTCTTCCTTGTATATTTTGGTCGAAGTAAACCAAGACGCGCCGGCCAATCAGAGCCAAGCGCGCGTTTCGGAAGAACTAACCTAAATTGCATGGAGAAAGGTATCTCACAGTATTTAGTCTCCCGTAGTTGGCGCGTTCTCGTTTACTCCAACCTATATTTTAATGAATATTGCACACCTAGCATGCAAAATACACACGCGCACTTCCAAAGTTTAAAATGAGCAAAAACTGGACTACGTTCCTGCACTTCTGTGAAAGTCAAACGATCGGTTAATTTTCAATTTAATACGGAAGTGAAGCTGAGTTGGTAGCTCGTCAAATCCTTACCGGATTTCAGATCACAGATCAGATCACCATAGTGCACAGACTCTGGTCTCGGTCGGTCAACTCAAAGGTAACACGTCAACCGTCAAAATACCTGCACGACACGGTCCATTACATAATCTCAATTGTTTGGAAGAATATATTGCCAGTACATATTGCAGTTGTAAACTACTCTGCGTCATTTAATTTTACCGACAGACAACAAATCAAAAGGCAATGTCTATTAGGCTTTTAACTTAATAAGCTAACCTTATTCCAGGATAAGTACATGTGCTTTGTGCTTAAAATATTTTTATGTAGGTATGTGAGTGCGTGTATGTAATTTAATTCCTTTTTAGGCGCTGTGTTCGATTCAATTTAATAAATTCAAGAAATTAAGGTTGTCATGTCCATGTTTTGATCAGCCGCTAAGCCGAAATGTCGCTTCTTTATTGGTATTCAGCACTCTGAGGCTGGACCCTACCTTACTAGAAAAAAAAACAAATAGTGCATTTGCCCTGACAGCAGCTTAGTAAACAAAGAATCACAAGAATTTTCAATCCCAGCCAATGATCTTTTCTTTGCGATGAGTTAAAGAGTACATACTCTAGTAAGGTGCATTTATAGTCGTCCGGCAAAGCAATCCGGCACGTCAAAATCGCGTTCCGACAAGTTTTGATGTTCCGGAGTGCAATTTAGAGTTGAACGGCAAACCATTCCGGAACGTCAAAATCCACTCCGGTCCG
>JAQFXZ010000646.1:0-17058 GCA_034694025.1 Ceratophysella scotica | reverse complement strand
GGCTACGAATTGTCGCCACTATGAATTGTCGCCGCTATGAATAGTCGCCGCTATGAATTTTCCGCTATGAATTGTCGGGCAACGTATGTTCCATGGTTAGATTATGTTTATTCTGGTCTGGGAGATTCTGAGCAAGTGTTAAAGCACTTGCTCTTAGCTTCGACGGTCTTTGCCTTACTTTGAACCATTCTATCTTAAAAGCATTCTTAATACAGGGTTCAAGAGCAGAAGAAGAGGTTTGGCTTTCAAATCAAATAAGGTCTACTACTCAGAAATTGACTAGTATTGTCACATTACACACACATTGTAAACCTATTCTCAGAACGACGTACAAATAATAGTCTTCCAAGTTCATTGACCTTCCCGTCTCTGCGCTGATTCTTGTGTAAGACTTTCAAAGTTCAATGGTTCCTTGCGATCAATACGATCAAGGCTTTCTTAGAATATTCCAGAATGATTCAGCATTTCCTACAGATCTGGAGGAGGCAGAATAACATGAACCTCATTTCTGAAGTGGTCTGATACTCCTGATAAAAGGGCTTTCACTACTAAAATATAGATTTTAAATTTACAGAATGATATATATATATCTAGATTTTGTTGCAATTTCATTTGCAAATAATCACTTGTCATTTCATTTAATCTAAGTTTCGACACAAAAAACTGTAGTGAAATTTTGATTTCATAAAATTATATGTAATCGGGACTGGGATACGTCGTCTGTTTATCAGCTTCTTATATTTATGGATGGGCTAGGTTGTTTCGAGCCATTTTTTTAGTTCCGATTTCCATAAATATATATGTTTTGTCGTAAGGTTCTTAGTATGGCGTTTTTAGTGTTGCGGGTTTACAATGTGATTTTATTATTGATAATTTAATGTTGATGTTTTGCTCAACTGTATTTCTCCAAGTATTTGTCAGACATTGAAATTAGGGTCACTTTAAGTCTCCACCGTTGAAAAGACATCAAAACAGGATTTTTATTGCCCAATATGCAATTCGAGTTCTGTTCGTAGCTGCAAAAGTGTAAGCACGTGCTTCAAATCTTAACGACACTCGTAGGCCGCAGATAAAGTTTCCTATATTTTCTGTGGCTATCTTTCTAACTCCTGGACTGAGCTATTACTCTGAGATGATGAACGATGGGTAATTCCGGAAGTTGTTCAACTAGCAGAATGCTTGTCCCAAGTATTGGATTGCGGATTGAGGAAGGCACTCCAGGGTATTTAGTTGATCGTGGTGAAAACTTTGACCTCGTGCAGTCTGAATTTGTAAGATGAACTCAGAAGTGTCTAGATTTGGATCACAATGCGAATTTGGTGTGATCTGTGGTCTGTGGTCCACCAAAAAGCGAGAAGAAATGGAGACATTTGGAATGGGACAAATGAAATATGGGTCAGTGGAGGATTCTCTTGGGAATGGAAGGAATGGGCTTTGACTAAATCCGTGTGTCACTCAGTCCAGTTCTTGGCCCACCAAACTAGTCGTCTTGCACTCCCTACAATTTCAACACACAAGAATAGCAAGTAAAACATACAGGGTTCTTAACCAACAACCGGCGTTGTATTAAAAAATGCAAGTGCTGTGAATTTTCTCGTGCTCTTTAGGGAAATTACTGTAGAATCATTCGCTCATATAAGTGTGGCGCATAGATAGGCACAGCGTCAGCGTCACCTCTTTTTTCAAGGTCTCCCTCCGTTGGAGGAGAAGGGCTCTCCCATTTTTTGATGAGAAACCCCAACCCTCCCCTCTAAACAAAAAATCACCTCTCCAATCCTTTTCAAACCCGCACAGTATCTATAGGTAGTTTCTTGCTTGTTTGTGAGGATCGGAGATGGCGTTCTCTTTAGGTAGTACCTTTCTGCCTCCGTGCATGCCCTGCAGTGGAGAGCAACCAGTTGCTATATAGAACTTTTTTCCCAGATCAACTTTTTTTTAAAAAAATGAAAGGGTGCATAAAATTGTCCAAAAAATAAGGAAGAAGAGGTGGTTTTTGGTTTTCCAAAATATTTTTGAAATTACTCCAGTAAACCTAATTCTTAGATTTCTCCATTCGAATCCTCCCTGCCAAAAAAAGGGTAGTACCTAAAATTGTGGGTATAGCTTCTCTTGCTATGCTCTGCACGTGAGTTACAGGCTATGCTCTCAGAAAAGGGTCTATACAAATTGAAAACCCGAAACACTCTCCTCTACCCCTTACATACTTAGTCTAAGAGGTAACCCTTGCCCTCCTTGACTAAAGATGAAGCCTTCTCGCCGCCTTCTTAACCATTTCTTTGGCGGGATCATAGCTTTTTATGGTGTAGCCAGAATGAGCTCAGCGTAGGCGTCTTAGAATAGAAGAAGTTTAGCTGAGTGAAAGCATCCTATTCCCATCACTTTCATTACAGGCGGACTTCTTCTCATTCTTCGTCTTATCTTTTCAACCCTTTCTTTGGGTTTGCAGTCGGATGAGAAGTGAGAAGTTCTGCTTCGTGGAACATCACTGTGGAAGTAGGCAGCGATATAGTGAGCGGGATTAAAGAACTGAATGCAGGGAGAGAGGCAGAACAGAAGTGAAGTGACCAGGCCATAAAAGTCATTAGCCGCGTTGGAAACTTCCAATCCGGTACCAATTACTTCATTACACCAAATTTCATTGTTTCCACTCCTTACGAATTACGAACAGTTCACACCCGCACGCTGTTTGAGCACTACTCGCAAATTAGCCCTCCCATGCGACTATTATTAGAAAAGTTTTCGTGTAATAATGGGAAGAACCTCGTACAATCCAATCACTAATGAAATATTCATGTGTAGTAAAGCATGAGTGCAAATATGCACTATGCACTAAATATGCATCAAAGCTTGATTATGCTACTGTAAATTGTAGCGTATGCGCCAGCAGTGCTTTTTTCTATACTTCATGCGCCATAAATTAAATTAAATACTAATGCACCGAAATCTGCACTAAAATACGTCAAAACACTGAAAAATGTACTTATTTATTCAGAATTACTAATATAATACTGAAAATCATATCATTTTACAAAATTCGGTCAGTCAAGTTGAGGTTGTGAAATCAAGCTGCAAATTATTTTCCAACTCTGTATCGTATTTCAATTAGTCGTAAATTTTCTTTCTCTGCATATTTTGCTTCCTTTAGCTATATATTTGGCAACTTCGCTTCTGCAGGCCACCACGCTAACCTAAATCCGATTAAGTGGAGATCCAGACTTTAATGCGATTATGGAATCTTCAGGCCGACCAAACATTCTGATCAAATGTCAACATGATGAAACGGATTTAAACCTAAGCTTTTCAGAATTTTGTCCGCAGAAACGCAGCAAACTATAAAAGTAAAGCGGATTTAGAAATTCTAAAAGAAAGTAGGATTTGACCTCGCTGCGGGTTTAAGGTTTAACACGTGGACAGTCAGGCGGCACACCGTCCACTGAAAATGAAAATATTGACGTTTATCAGGATCTTCTACATACCAGAACAAAACCAAGTCAAATGACATTTGACAGCAAATCCCATGTATGGGTATGTCTCTGGTTTCTGTATGTTGATGTCAATATTGGATTTTGTACTACTTTTGGTCTGATTAAATAAATACATAATAAATAAATGCTTTCAAGTTTTTATTAGTTAAGGTTCTCCTATACTCTTTTGGCTTAGCTAGTTGGCTATTTCGTGCGGAATTCGCCGGATTCGCCACCGCCGACGTTTCACTGGCCGGATGACGATATTAACTGACAGATAGACTGACAATACAGCCTTGGAGACAGAACACAAAGCAAGAGTAGCAGGAATACGAATTTGGCGCTTCCGCTTATTCAATTTCCGCCAAACTATTCACTGATGAAATTGTGTTGTAAAAATTAGATCACGCTGTTAATTCTGGTCGTAGAATCTCGGGGTTTGTTGCTAGGAACTGATGAAGAACTATTCTACAATAGTTAACTAAGATATTGATTTATATCAGCATCTTTGCAACAACAAGTATTATGGACGGAGGTGCTGCAAATATTTTGGTGCTTAAAGCTTACACACTCAGATTCGTTCTTTATGACAGTACTTTTAGCTTGCAACCACGGCGTTGCAGGCGTTCGTGATGACATACGCACCGTCGGCAACTAGGACAGATGGTTTGTATTTGATGTTTTCTCCAGAGAGCCCATGCTTTAAGACATTCAAAAGCAAATGCTTAGTGCATAGATTCCAATTTGATAAATCACCTAATATTATGAATAAAACCAAGGTATTTCAATTTCTTAGCCGATATCTCAAATGCTTACCTTTTGCACATAATTGTTTGGAGAAAATATATATTTGAGAATATCTCTTAATGCAGGTGGGGAAAAACCAAAAAGTGGGTGAAAACCAGAAATACAGGTGAAAAACGTAATTTTGTAGGGTGACTTTAAATCTAAGCCTCAATAGTATTGCTTTGACGGATGTGCAAGGTAAGCATTAGAATTAGAGGCTAGCCGTACATTAAACGAAATGAGTGAAGTAAGGTCTCCGGAGCGGCTATTTAGATTAATGCTTTATTTACAGCAAGTGAATAGAGAAAACATATAATGCCTTCTGCGAGAGTAACTACAATACATACAGTATGGGAATAGGAGCTTCCCTATGACACAGGAAGAGAGAGGGAAAGATCCTGGGCTGAGATTTACTTTACCGGTAGGATTTCTCTCTCCAACAAGGTGGTAACAACTCTCGCGTTACCACCAAGGTGGTAACAACTCTCATGTTACCACCCTTCCCATACTAGACTATGGAGACACGAGAAAACTCATACATCGCCTGGCTTCAAATGCCAATAATATGGGGAATGGTTTTCCTCGATTATGTCTCTCTATTAATATCTTTTTAAATTGCACAAAAATTTAGAAAACAATTCTTTAAATCAATTATGATAATTTCTATTAACTTATTTGTACCCTACCTTATATATTATTGAATACACAGCCTTATTAATATCGTCTCTGTGTCTAATTATCACTAGCATGAGCCTAATTAATTCGGCTTGGAAATATGTCACCTTATTTTTAATAAAAATACCTCAAAAAATGTACAATTTGCCTAACGCTTGTTTTTGCCTTACTTTAATTATTTTTCGCCGCATTTTTTTGTTTAATTGACTTAAAATTATGACTTAATTCTGTTGCATGTGAAAAATAAGTAAAGCCTTCTAAAAAATTAAAAAACCAGATGCAAAAACACATAATACATATGCATACGAAATACTAGATAAACTACGTATTCAACGATCAGGACGAATTTACATTCAATCTATTCTTGTGTTCTGTAATCAGATTTTGTAAGTAAATAAAACTTTTGGTAAAAAATGACCATTTTCTGAGGTAAATGTTGACTAAATAAAGCAAATTAGTTCAATTCCAGCAAGGCATTTGACTCAAGATAGATTAGGATCTTTTTTAAGCTCTGATATTGAATAAACATATCATTCAATCTCATCTTGTTTAAAGAAAAAGGAAAGGTGATAAGAACAAGTAGATCCTTGAATTTTAGTTTAAAGAAACAAAAAAGTGGTATCAAGGTGGTAACAAGGTGGTAACAAGGTGGTATCATGGTGGTAACAATATGGTAACAAGGTGGTAACAAAGTGGTAACATGGTGGTAACAAGGTGGTAACATGGTGGTAACAAGGTGGTAACAGGGTGGTAACATGGTGGTAACAAGGTGGTAACATGGTGGTAACAAAGTGGTAACATGGTGGTAACAAGGTGGTAACAGGTTTGTAACATGGGGGTAACAAGGTGGTAACATGGTGGTAACAAAGTGGTAACTGATGGTAACAAAGTGGTAACATGGTGGCTACGCCGTGGCAATGTGGACTTAGTTAAATTACTCGTATCTTGTAACCATTGCATTTAGCAGTAAGGGCCTGGAAGAATCAACCCAATGTCTTTAAAAAATCGTAACAGTTTTTTCCCGTTGTTCTTTTCTCCAACTTAATATTATTGCTATTTTTATTATTAGTAACTGCACTTGCACTATCCTTGTCAGTAGGCTCAACTGCTTTTAGAGATATTTAAAGTTATCCCTATACATATTCAACATTGTTGGCATATATTTCGTCAAACTTCGGATAAAGAAAATTGTATTTGTTAATGACCACCTCTTAAATATTGTGTAAAAAATAAGATGAAACTAAGTTAATGGTAACTATCATTTTTTTTGTTTTTAAGCATTATAAAAATATATTTATAAAGGGAAATTATCGAGGAATACTATTCCCCATATTATTGGCATTTGAAGCAGGCGATGTTTGAGTTTTCTCGTGTCTCCATAGTCTAGTATGGGAAGGGTGGTAACATGAGAGTTGTTACCACCTTGGTGGTAACGCGAGAGTTGTTACCACCTTGTTGGAGAGAGAAATCCTACCGGTAAAGTAAATCTCAGCCAGATCCTGAGCTCGGATCAAACCAAACTCAGCCAGAAGCCCGTACACGGCTAATCCTGGAACAACATACATCATGGCATAACATTACATGCATGCAGTATGGGCATCGGGAGCTGAGTCCCATCTCGGAGCTCAGTCCACTCAGGACTGATTCTCCAGTGTCTCGAGCGATTGGACCGCTCGTCCTGTTATGGGTCCGACTTGGCGTCCCTTGGACCAGGAAGTGAACAAATGACAATTAACAATAGTAACATCGACATTGGATAATAAACCTAAATACGATGTGATTATATATATTCATATTAAGTTACATCGATGCTTCTCCGGTTCATAGCACATGAAGCGTACATACGTATATTTGAATTGAATGAGATTGAGAAGCGGAAGAGAGCGAAGTTTTTTAGACCAAAAAGGTCTTATGGGATGGTCCTGTCCGTCCTGCTGTCACCTTTTTTTGCATTAGGAACAAGCATCCGTATGGGTATTTAAAATTTTCAGGAACATATTCTTATTTACAACAATATTCTTATTTACATAGTATGCAGATTTCCACACTACATACCGAGTACATTGTAAACAATGCCCAGCTGTACCTGCGTCCAAATGCGCATGCACCCAAAAGTGCCTGCCCCCAAATGTGCCAGCGCCCAAATGTGCCTACGCCCAAATATGCCTGCGCCCAAATGACGGCACCCAAATGACGGCGCCCAATTGGAGGCGCCCAAATAGACCTGCACCTAAATGTTTCTGCACCCAATTGACGGCGCCCAACTGACTGCGCCCAAAAAACGGCGCCTAAATGTGCCGCACCCAGGTGACGGCGGAAAAATGACTGCGCGAAATTGACTTAGAATCATACAAAAGAACTACGAACTAAACCACTCCGTTCACAATATTACAATTGCAAAAAAAAAGGTTAAAGAATACGCCGGGGTCACGAAAGGAGTTTACTTGTGTCCCTCACCCCTGACCTCCGATAAAATCAGCTGAGTCAAGGCGCTGGTTAATATAACACTCGATTTGAATTTGTTCTAAAAGGCATGACATTGATTACCGACTTCTCAATTCAATCGCTGCGTTGTTCGGATTCGACGAACTTGTCTGTGAACTTCCTACAAGGCTGTTTGAATTCCACGAGCACACCATCCAATACCTTCTCAACAAGTTCAGCAGAACTCCTCGAAATTTTGTGCCCATAGTACAATATATTATAAAGTTAACAGAAGAATTGATGATGAGTGGAATACAAGAAAATATTTCAATATCTGCAGGTTCCCAGTCACCTGGATTATACAAAAGAATCAGCAGAGTAACCACTCCGTTCGTTATATTACAAATGATGAAAATGGACGAGACGCAGATAAGAGTTTTTGTTAGGGATGCGAGTTCTTCACTGCCGCTTCGTTCATCTCTCGAGGTTCTTAAGCCGTCAATGTTGGACATCCGTTTTTTTAACTGAAATTGAGAGAATCAGTGTTGTTATTTAAATATAATGAGCTCTTAAAGCCGTGCGTGTGGCCCATATGTTTTAACTGAAATTAAGAAACAAAATGTCTCTGAATGAGAGACCAACTCTAAGCAACGAAAACTGAACCTTTAAGAGAACAATTTTCAATCGCACAGCGAACGAAGGTGCTTGTTGAATATTCTTTGTATTGCCAATTTGTTAAGTAACAAATGTCAAATAAAAAGCAAAAAAACGGCTCCTACACCGCAGTCGAAACTCGAACTTTCAGTCAAAGTGAAGAAACATTATTTTGCATTCGAGCCTTACTTGCATCCATATTTTGAGATTGAGACCGATGAGTAGTGGAATAGGAATCCCGTACATCAATGTCACCCATATCCATCCATGATAGAACTCTCGATAGGCCGTGTAGAGCAGTAGATCATCTGAAGCTGTATTCCGATTGATTTTCCATACGACAGGGTTAGGGTTTATATCATCTATGTTGGGAACAACTTCTTCTACAGTATTCGTTTGAGCTTCAAGCCATCTCGGAATATTTAGAAGTATTGAGAGTGAGAGGATCGCAACAATCGCCACCACTGCTTTCTTGGTCGTGAGGATCCTTTTAATCCGTAGTAGCCAGCACACTGCAATGTATCTCTCGAGAGTAACGAGAACTGTCATGTACACTGAACCCGAGTAAGCTGAAACGAAAGCATTCAAACTTTGGTTATATCTGGCTTATATCTACCTCCAAATAGGCATTATGTTTTTTATATGTAATCCTAGCCACTGCTAAATAGTTCAAAGCCGAGGCACAATCTCAAATGGTAATACGAGGGGCACTCAATAACTAACGAGAACGTACCGGTTTCTCATTAACAAAATAATTTTATGCTAAACTTTTAAACACCATCGTATTGCAGTTCAATTCAACCGGCACTCCTGTACTTCGACTTTCTCATACCTTCAAAAAAAATTCAAATATCAAATCATCTCGAACTTTTTTTGCACACGATACATGCTCATTTTTTTCGCTAAATCAAATATAGGTCAGCGTGGGGTGGGGCTCTGTGAGTGCAATCTACCAGTACGCCACGCACTGCAATGCAAAATATTTCCATACCATCCAAATTTAAATTAAACTCGTATCTGTATCGCAACAGAAGTCTAACTGATAACGTAGAAATCCAAACTGATCGTTCTATTCACGTAGACACATTGTGTGCCTCGACGAGAGGTAAAAGTCCTTCAGTGGCCCCGGTCGCATTTGGTTGAAAATTGGTAGGAATGAACATGTTAAACAACTGTGCTATGGGGCAGGCGCGGATACAGGAATTTTTCAAGAAGGGGGTTGAACATTAAAAGCTGAGGAAATGCAAAAGGAAAAATTAGCGCGCTTGCGCGCGAAAATAAAAGAGCAAGCTTGTGAAAACAAGTTCAGTGAGTTTCGCGTTTAGTTTCGTTTCCGTTGAAGTCTATAACGAAACTTTTGAGTCGCACGTACTTCGTGATTTATATTACTATTATAAAGGCTCACCAGTTTTGTTTAGTGGATACAAGTACAGAGTTTGTTGGTTATCCGAATCCTGCGCAGACGCAAGCGAAATCTCGAACCAAAATATTGGGAAATGAGACTCCGGAATAGCAAATTTCCAAAACATGAAAACAAATTTGAGTCCAAAGTAGATTATTTTAGAGATGTAAGTCACGAGCACAAATGCGTCACAAAAGGTCAAGCCGAGAAGAATGTAGCTGTTTGATCCTCGCATTTCCTTGCTCATCAAAACTACACCGCTGAAGAGGTTCCCAAGAATTCCAATCAAGCAAATCAACAGAAGTGGAATAGTGTAGCAGTAAATAGCGAGGTCCCGCAGATACGGATTCTCCCTGTAATCATACGTGGGTCCTCGAGATACCCAAACCTCAGGTGTAGAAAGATTACGAACAAGACGTATATTTGTAGCATATGGCGGCACACCTTGTTTACACAGAAATTCAACCGTCTTCTGGAACTCCGGTCTACTTCGAACACGCTGGTCTCCTCGTATTCCTATAGAAATACTCTGGACGCGAGTTTTCACTGCGACCAAGAGCAGACTTGACAGGTACTCAAAGTCACCATGGATTTCCAGATACGCTACATCTTTGAACATCTGAGGAAATCCTCTCAATGCAGCACTATCAAACCTTGAATTAATTAGTCTAAGATCGCGCTGGAGATGGTAGGTTAAAAGGGACGACGTTTCCACTGATTGCGTCAAGAGAGTATTCTCAATTTTAAGCACTTGCAGATATCCACTTGTACGTTCCAAAGCTGAGAGGTCAAATGTATCCAGTCCATCGAGTACAACCATCCGTATGTACTCATTCTCCTTCATGAAGGATGTAACATTAGTCACTTTAGTCAGAAATAAGATCATTAAATTCGGAAATTTAGGCATTATAGTAAAATTGAGTTCACAGTATCTGAGAAATAGTGCATTGAGAGAGAACAATTGGAGGTTTGGGGCTGAATTCAATACTGAGCCATATGACAGGCCGAATCTGGACAAATTAGCAGGAAGTTCAGCCAAATCTATTTTTTCCTTTTTTGTGGACTCAGATAATCCGAAAATGAGACCACGAGCGTTGGGACTCTTGGAAACGACATCCGAGATACTTCCTGAAATCAGCTTCACATTAGTGAATTCCAATTCCGATTTGATCTCCTTCGAGTTGCTCACGTTGAAAACCGTATTGAATAGATTAAGATCGCTGAATTCAAAGTAAGATGAGATGTCAAAGGGAAGGGAGTGAATAGTAAGGCTTCTGGCACTTTCGTGGTAATACAAAATTTCTTTTTCCCCCACACTAGTCACAAGGTATATTTTAGAATAGTAATTGAAACTAGGTATGAATTCAGTGAAACTGAGGTTTAAGATCGGGACTGTGCCTCGGTATTTTTCAGGTACGTAGTCAAAGTAGTGATCGTTGTAGTCCTGTATTGGATTTTTGTAGACAAAGAAGAATGAAAGAATTTCTTCAGTTGAACTTTCCTTGATGTCCCAATTTCTCAAGTAAAGACGAAACACATCCAGATTCGGGAGATGTACTTTCCGAGTGAAGCGTTTCTTCTTCCAGTGCGTGTTCTTTACTGTCAGATATTTTAAGTTCTCACATCCTTCCAGTTGACTAACCAAGTAGTCTGGATTGAATTCAACAAGTTCAAGATGAATCCCTGTCAGACATTTCCGATTTTCTGGGTCAATTCCTTGGAATTTCGTGTATGGATACGTCTTTTGTGTTCCGACTATGATCAATTCCGTTCCGTTACTCTGAAAATATAAATGATTCTATTCTATGGCTGTAAATGAGACGGTAAATGAATTAGGAAACAACTTATATATGTTGGTTGCAATATGTAAACAGTCATTTTATAAAATCGCTAGCCAGTTTGTAAAATCGCTAACAGGGCTTGTCAGTTTGTAAAATTGCTAGCTGTGTTAGCCAGTTTGTAAAATTGCTAATTCAGCTAGCGATTTTACGAACTGGCTAGCCATGGTAGCGATTTTACAAAATTGCTAACCACGTTAGCTAATAAGCACAATTATTTAAGGATACCAACACTTGTCAAACTTAAATATTATCTGCTTGTAGTAACATCAAACGGCAATAATCTGTCTAATCAAAAATCATGAACGTCATTTAGTTCAGCATAGCATATTATTGCATGGTCAACAGACTTTATTCAACACACATTATTGACAAATCTAAGATATCTAAATTTTCGTCTGGCAAAAGCATACCATACAAATACTATTACCGCGACCCGTAACCACGTGAGCTAATTTTAGAATAGAGAAAATCTCGCCCCCGCATACAACACGCAGTTTTGTTCCCGCCCTGCAGGACCTTGGTTTCGTCATATTGTACAACGGTGTATCTTATTTGAGTGTAAAAATCCACTGATGTTCTTTTAGAACCATCACTCAACTCGATCAGTCTAACTAAAATTTTTGCGTAACTTTCTAGATCAATCAATTTTGTTTTAGTAGCCTTTTTAGCGTTGCATCTTGCATCCCGAAATAATTTCGAAAAATTTGTTACTTTTGTATTCCATGTTGTGCGAGGGCAAGCTGCAGAATGATATGGCATACAACAGCTGATGAAGCGGGTGACATTTATATGACAGGGTTCCTTTCATTTTTCCAACGAATCGATAAGCAAACTAGTGTCTATTTGACCAGTCAGTTGTCAGCTAGTGTTCATTTGAATTCATTTTCCGTTGGGGCTTGGGGCATCCTGTACCTGACAGCGATTTGCAATTCCGGTCTTCCCTTCTATCTCCTATCACAATTTATCTGATATTTAAGTCAGATGCTTATTAAATATTTCCTATTATGCTAGCTAGTAGTACTGTTATGCTAACATTTTACCCATCCACACACATTTTACCCAACTTTAAGATGTGTTTAGTATAGCTCTATGGAATATTGAACATAGTAGTTGAACATGCACTATTGTGGTATGCTAAACTGAATGACATGATTCATGATTCTTGATTATACAGACTCATCCTTGCTGTTTGTTGTTCCTACGAACATAATATTTGAGTTTGCCTATTGGTGGAATGCTTAAATAGTTGTGCATATTGGCTAAAGTGGATAGCCATTTTGTAAAATCGGTAACTGAGATAGCAAATTTACAAACTGGCTAACTCAGCTAGCGATTTCACAAACTGGCTAGCCCTGTTACCGATTTCACAAACTGGCTAGCGATTTTATATAATGACTAATTTTACATATTGGCACTAGCATCTATAAATAATATTTAAAATACATTAGTAATAAAATAATAAGTGTGCTTACCCTGTATTCATCGACGTTGCAAGTATTCGCCGAATATAGAGTCAGAAGTAAGAAAAGTATTGCTAGCAGAATAAGAGCGGGGAATTGGTCCTCCTGCATCTTATCCTTTGATGATATGTAGTTTCACAATTGTGTTGTAGTTATTATGAGGGCAAATATTGCCTTCTGGTATTTATTGGTTTCATGTCGTGTGAAGAACTTTCCTAAAGAAGTGCTAATTAGTTTTAATAAATGTACATAAATTTCCTATAGCGGGCCTGTATTTGTGTGCCTGTATTTGTTAACTGACTCGCTCTTAGCGTGAGAAAACTAAAGGATGAGCGATTCGAATCATAACCGGATATAGGATAGAATGACTCAAGCAATTATTTTTATGAATTTCTCTTTAATTAAGTTAGCGCTTGGGAAAGTAGTGAATTCTAGGATTTGGAAACTATTTGTTTTGAAAATATTGTGTATAGAATCAGTATTAGCTGAAATAATGTTCTGTTCAACCTCTATTGGAAGCTGAAAATGAAAATTGACGTAATATCTATTTGTTTCTGTACATTTTCCTGTAATGATTGAAATCTATACTAATTAATATCAACCGATTTAAATAATTGGCAATTAACTTCGGATTATTTTACTCAGCCGGAAATGAACGAGGAAAATGAACTGCTGGACTGTTATTAGATGTGGGCTTATTGTCATAGTGCTTTGCAGATACATATATGTAAATGGCATCATGATGTAAATCCCATTGATGGGTAGTCATTTTTGCTTATGTTTGTTTGAATTGTAATTTGAGATGAATCACGTTTGGCTAAATAAATAAATAAATAAATAAATATATACATAGCTACACATCTAACCCTAAGAGTAAACAGGAATTCTATAGGATCCAAGTGTTCAGTATGAAACCATGACTTCGTATTTTGGCCTAATGAGTAAGGCCCGGTTTATATGCACTAAAAACCCTGACATATGCGCATATATGCACTTAAAAAACCTCAAATTATGCGCATTTATGCACTAAAACCTTAATATATGCCTTAATATGTGTAATAATAAACCATAGTCTTAGCAATCTCAGCCATATTGTTGCAAGAATAAGCCGAAAACTACCACTTTGGAATAAATTTTCTCTGCCGTACGCGTTTTCTGATTTTCTTAAACTCGAAATGACGATATATTCGAAATGACGCAAAATTAAAAAAAGGCAGCATGGATTATATGAGGCTTCGACGTACTGTGTTACCTGCGACTCGTTGGAGATGGCTGGAGGGTGAAGCTGCCGGCCATTCCCTTTGATGCCGCTGGTCCGTTCAACTTTTACAAACTGAGTTCCAATGTGAAATGAAAATGCAATTTCATATTCATTTCAATTTCATAATCAAAAATGCCATTTGCCAAAAGTGACATTTTCATTTGAATTTTAAATTGAGTTTCAGTTTGCAAAATGAAATGCATTTCGATTTCCATTTTGAATTCTAATTTACAAACCAATTTGAATTTAGTTTTCGAATTTCGAAATGAAAGTGATTTAAAAAGAAATCATTTGGTGTTGAACTGATTTTAATAATTTCAACGTGGAATTCACTAGATATTTCTAAAAATCGATGTGATGCTACTGGGCCACCATAGGGTAGGGTTAAAGTTTGGTTTCGGAAGGAATTAAATTAAGAATTTAGAACAAGTAAATATTGGAATTGGAGGAAAGACATGAAACTTAATAAGAAGAGCAATGAAATGCGTAATTTTGTTCAATGTGTTAAATCATAATTCCTCTGTCTATGGGACGGGCTTCAGCTAGTGTTTGGATAGATATTTCATTTTCGCCGTGTACTATCTTGTGGTTTTGTGTGAAAAGTGAAGTCTCGACTGCTTTTGTGCTACTCTTTTTCGCTGATGTAAAATATTCGGTTTTTGGTTCGGTTTGGTTTCCGTTTTGACTGTGAAGCCGAACCGAACCGAAAAAAAAACGGTTATTTCAAACCGAACCGAAAGGTAAGGGTTGGAGTTTTAACTCGAACCGAACAGATACTATGGGTTCAAAGCAGGAGTGTCAGCCGAACCGAACCGAAACTATTTCGTGGAAACTCAAACCGAATCGAACCTTAACCGAACCGACGGTTCAACCGAATCAAACCGAATCGAAAGCCAGCCTTTTTTCACGCTTTCTGGGGCTCCCAGCGAAATATGCTTGTTATTGTCTCTAGTTGTTTGTCCAAACTTGTTTCCTCTGATTTACCAGCATGAGTCTCTGAATGAAGTCAGTGGTGTCAAGGTTTGTGCCAGTACTCAATTCCTTCCCTCAATTTTGAAATCTCAAAGTGGTCGTGGGACGCCAATTCTTTTTTTATGAAATGACACCTTTGAGAAAAGCTGAAGTTGAAGTGCCCAGTTTTAACCTTCTGTGATGCATGGTTGCCATGTGGTGCACAGTAAAGTAGTGTACCAAAAATGGTCAAAATCTAAAAGTTGTCGTGGGACGCTTTTTTCAAAACGAAACGTTGCTTACAGTTTTTGAAGCGAAACGTCATTTACATTTTAAAACGAAACGTTGTTTACGTTTTCTTAAACGATACGTTGTCAGATCTAAGTGGTGTCTTACCAACCATGAATGGAATCTATCGTATGTCAGAAACAAATCTAGGAAAATCTTTAAATCTTCCTTCTTTATTTGCTGTAACTATAAAATAATTGATCCCTCCTTCGTACGAATTTTGCAGAAACTTCACATATTTATTTGAGGCAGTAATGAAATTACACATTTTAAAAAGCAATAAGCAAACTAATAGCAGTATCGATAACAACGTCGTTCAATATTTTGGGCACTGTATCGGGAAATAGTGTGAACAAATTGGCGAGTCGAAATTCCATTCCAATGCGTGACAGGATTTGAAAAACAATTTATCTACATTTAACAGTTGGGTTAAATCCAGAAACATACTTTTCGCGTGACTCATGCCCACGTCAGCGTATTTTTGCGAACTTTTCGTAACATGAACGGCGGTCTCAACAGCTGTTTTGAGAAGAAACAGGGCTACAAGTGCCACTGAACCTAAACATGCTTCAAGAGGTGAATGTAGAATGTTTGATAGGCCCAGTGCAGAATATAATGATGTTATTAGTATTAGCTCGCCAACTGCTAATGTAGCGGGGAACGTATAATTGGTCAAATTATGTAAAATTTTATGATGGACTTAAAAAGAGCGGAATAGTACTAGAACTTTGTGCTTTTCAAAAGGTACCAAGGCTGGTTTATGTACCCTGCGAATATAATTACACATTTGTATCACAAGCAAAGCAAGAAATTCAAATCACCAAATGAAGAAACAATAAACCCTAGCAAGGGATGTAGGTGGTCAGGCCTAGAACTATTTAATACAGAACTACAAATCACGTATTTTATTTGAAACGCAATAAAAATCTCGATACACGTATATGAATGTTTATAAAAGAAATATTTCGTTAAATTTTGAGGTAGGAGGAATGGTTGATAAAATACTAGTTGCATTTCCACGCTGGATTGCTATACTAATTCTTTGGGTCAGAAAGGACTTAGATCGGGGCTCTCCAGAAGAAGCGTGTAGACGACGTCCGAGCTCTTTCACCAGGTCAAGGGCCTCCTCTCCAAAAGAACCCATGGTTTTTTTGGATGCAAACCGCAAATGGAACAAAAATATACTGATTTGAGACTCCCTGGTAGTGATGGTGCTTCCGTTGCTCAGCTGCTTTGGCAGCGGCCACTTTGGATGTTGATGGAAGGTAAGACTGACACAGCGTATCCACACAAGTTGCATCCCAGAGAAGACACATGCCCTTTGACCAAAGAATTAGGGTAAGGCCATCAGGTCGTTTTTCGTCGTCTCGAAAAATTCCGGCGGGTTCCAGATGGGCGGGAACATTAGTGGAAGCACAGGCTCTCTTTAGAATGTCGTTCAGGGCAAAGTTTCGGGGCCATCTACCTGCACTTTTGAGACAGCTTAAGGCGTGAGTTCCACACTTGTCAACGGGGGATCCACAGTGATGACACTGGTGAGGGTGACACAGTGCAGTGCCCAACCGGAGAGCAACTGCGATACGAAGGGATTTGTCATCCAGTGAAGTTCCCAGGTTGGGACTTGGAAGAGCCTTGAGCCAGGCACCGTACTCCTTCCTTGAACTTGCATGAATTCGGGCTTGTTCAACGAGGGTATCAGCACTAGAAAGGACCAAGGACTGAAGTTTGTCCAGAATAGGCTGGTCTCAGTCCCGCTGGAGATAAGAAGTCGGTTTAGGGGCGGAATCACTGAATGATGCCCAGAGGGCAAGGGCAGCAGGTCTGTCGGGGTCGTCGGGAGAATAGTCAGGGC